>JAEIFU010002451.1:0-31128 GCA_018904235.1 Lordiphosa stackelbergi
GCCACTCGCTGTATTTATGTTTTATTTATTGCGCGCCAATTTTAAAAAATTAAACATACATTTCACAGAGGAGGAGAAGGAATTTTTTTTGAACGACTTGTTACTATTAATATATTAAGCAATAGGTCTAAAGCTTAGTTCACTCAGGCAAATAATTAGGACAATTTGTAAGAAAGTTTGGCCATTAAGGCCAAATTGTAGCACATTCCGGGCATATTTGATCAAATTATTTGTGTATGAAACTATAGCTTTTGTTTTAAGTCCTGTAAAATCTTCTAACATCTTTATTTTAATCAAAAATATGACTAAATTATATGTCTGTGTGAACTTTGCTTAAGGGGGGACATCTAAGTAGCTCAAAAAACAAGTGAGAAAGTCGGTCAAGCCCGACTATATTTATACTCTGTACCTAGAGTAAGAGATAAATGCAGAGCTGCTGCTACGCTCATCTCTGAGTTTCTTTCTCACCCCCTCTCTCTCTCTCTCTCTCTCTCTCTCTCTTCTCTCTCTCTAAGATTGTGCGTTGGTTGTGCATGGGTGGGAGGGGGGTGGAGGGCGGTGATTCACTTATTTGCTCATAATTTGAGAACCGCTTATCTAACTATCTCTAAAACTTGGGAGATATGACGTTTTTTTCAAATTGCGGGGGCGGGAGGGGGCGTGGCAAAAATTGAAAATAAACTTGATCTGCCTGCAAGTATAAGAAGCATTTGTCCCATACATGTCAAACCTCTATCTCTTACCATCTCTGAGATCTGTTTGTTCATAAGGACGGACAGACGGACGGACAGACGGACATGGCTATATCGACTCGGCTGTTGATGCTGATCAAGAATATATATCCTTCTCCCTGTTACATACTTTTGCACAAACTTATTATACTCTATGTACCTTCGGTACAGAGTATAAAAAGTGGATTTTCAGAATTTTTTTTGGCCAAATGGAAGGGCCAATCGAAAATTTGTGAATGAGGTATTATAGTGTGATACATTTACTCGAAATGGTTTTCGATTTTTTTGTATCAAAAACAAAATGGCGGTCGTGTATCATTTCTCCGTAGACCCTATTTTTCCGTGGCCAGACACATACTAAAGCAAATCTTAACCGATCGATCTGAAATTTTGTCAGGAAATTCGGAAATACCTATGGCTATCGATCGTCGTAGGATTTTTTCGATATTTTGATTTTTGGCGAAATGGTGAGTGTTTGAAAAAAAAATTCGTTAAAAAAAAAAAATCTTAAAAATTGTTTAAAAAAGGGAAGCAAAAAAAGACTTAACTGTTTTTAGCAGCAGTTGTTTTTTGATTTTAATTATTTTTCAGTGTGACCAATGGTCACTGACCATAAAAATACATAATTTGGTTAAGCATGTACATGGTTTTGAAATCAATGAGGATGAAGAAGATGGCAACAAAAACCATCTAGATGGCTAACCATGAACATGAGCAAAGCAAATTCAGCAAATCCACCTAGATTTGCAAAAACATCAACATAAGAAAACGGCCCTAAAATTATATCCTGATGAAAATGTAAACTTAATTAGTTTCGCAAATCACGTTTTATGGTCGCCACAATCGACCCAGTGGCCGGGTGTGGCGCAGCGGTTAGTGTGTCGGCCTGCTGTGCGGGAGGCGTGGGTTCAATCCAGCCTAGGAACATCTAATAAAATGTTTTTTTCTTTCTTTGGCGCAAGCTTTGAAGTAACTAGCCATGAAAAAGCCGCAAACCAAACTTTGCCGTTCGAATTCGACGCTAAACTGTAGGCCCCTTTCTCTGCGAAAAATTAATGGCACAAGCCAAGAAATTAAGAGAAGCTTGGCCTGGCCCTTAGGGGCTGTAAAAACAATGTTTCGTTTTACATTGCATTAAGAATAATCACTTATTCTTGAATAATAAATATAAAACTAAAAAAAAAAACATCATCAATGATCTCTACATTTAAGACTCGACTAATAAATAATATTTTAGATTTAAATACAAAAAAATCATTTAAAATAATTACGGACAAAGAAAAAATAAAAATGTTTAATAATTATAAGCAAACAATATAAATCGAAAATAAGAAATCATGACTTATCTGGAAGCACCGAAATTAATAAAGTTCTACTTAGCTTTCAAGTGAATGCTTCATATTTATTTATCCAATCAAACAATTTTAAAATAACAGTTATTTTCGGTCCCTGGTTGGAATCCCTTGGGATCCACGATTGTGGGCTTAATGTGTTTTTTTGCTATATTTATTTTTTCTCAACTTCCTGTCTTCTTAACTAATATGCAACTTGATTTAGATTATGAACTGGGAAAGTCCTGCTTAGAGGGTTTGCTCATCATGTGATATGGATTGGACACAACGACTAAGGCTAGGTTTCCAACTCTTGACGCGATTATCTTTCAAGTATTCAAGAGCGGTTTATTAACTCAACTGCTCCCTAGAGTGTTCCAAATCTGGGGAGGAATGGCTATCCTCATACTACTGATACTGACTAAGTTATTTAGGCTCTGATCGACTTTCTCACTGGATGTATTGCCTATTGGCTAATTAATTTGCATTGTTTTTTGTATTTTTTCAATCCCAGCCATTGCACGCTTGCATATACTTTTATGCATGTTTCAGCTTCGCCTCGGATGTATTGAGTTCATCATTAAGTTTGTTCGCAAACTTCTCGTCATAAATATAAGGCTATTCAA
The DNA here is from genome assembly GCA_018904235.1 of Lordiphosa stackelbergi. Classification (NCBI taxonomy): domain Eukaryota; kingdom Metazoa; phylum Arthropoda; class Insecta; order Diptera; family Drosophilidae; genus Lordiphosa; species Lordiphosa stackelbergi. The sequence continues at coordinate 2,689 of JAEIFU010002451.1, forward strand.
TATATAAGACTATTCAATTTGTACGCCACGAAGTCAGTTGTCCTCCTACTCATCCCCCCAACAGTTGGATCAGTAGCCTGTGGGGTAGGTTAAGCGACATCTGGCGGCGGGATAACATTTTCACAAATTTATCGATTCCTTTCCTGTTTAGATAATTTGGAATTTGGCCAGAACTGTTGAACGGCTGCGTCCGTATGTTACCAGCTCTGGTTTGGGGCGGTGGGTGTGCATGGCCCTGACCACTCTTGGCTTTTTGCAGCTGTAATCAATATGCAAACAAACCATTTGCCACAATAATTACAAAGTAATGCAGCGTCCGGCACAAAATGGAAAAATAAACGGCAGCTGGCCGCGATTCCACTGATGACTTGGACAGGGATTGAGGAAGCGGCGGCAGGAGAGGGGTTGGTTTATCGGTTTCGCTTGTGGTGGGGTATATTGAGGCCATGTCTGGTATGACAGCCATGCGCTGGCCAATGATGAAGCAATTAATTTGCAATTAAATCGATGATGCAATTGCAAATAAGCGCAGGGCAAAAGAAGCAACTGCAAATTGTGGCAAAAAAAAAAGGTAAAGAAGCGAGTGGCAGGAACTGAGGAGATAGTTAGTTGGATGTGGGCAACAGCTGGGTGCCCTTAAAAATGAATCTTCGTGGTTCCCAGATCGGTAGGGTTGCTTGTAGTTTGATCAATGTGATCAAATGAAACATGAAACATTTCCATACACAGCTTGTACTTATGATAAATTGGCCACGATCACCTGTCGCAGTTGCCCCATACTCAGATGACCCATTCGCACACATGCACTATTTACCATGTAGGGCATCCAATGTGGGACCCCAAAGTAAACCACTGCACTGCGTATGCAAAGGGCAGAAAAGTGGCAAAATTAATGTCCACACCATACGCACACACACACACACACCGGCTTTACAAATACACACAACAAATGTTGCCACGCTTGGTGAGAATGAAGTTAACGGTCAAGCAGGAGGGTAGGGTGGCAGAGGGTTGACTGGGGCTGATGCGCATTTTTCACGCTGTTTGGCATCAAACCGAAACTGAAAATCGATCAGTTTTTAAGCCAGTGACCATGTGTGTGTGTGTTCAGTTGGCCTCGTCGAAACGTTTTTCCATCAACTTTGGCGGTTATTCAATTAAAAATTACTTTATTTGTAATTAAATCGTATGCCATACTCAGCTGCACGCCCTCTCGCTCGCTCAACTCTCAGTCAGCTGTGGGCAGCCATGTTGGTTTATTTTCCGCCTCCACCAACTGTGGTGGCAACTGTACTTTGTACTTTTGTTAGAAAATCGCTTGGGTTGCATTTTAAAATGCAATTTGTTAGCATGTTTTTTTTGCTGCTCCTATAGATGTTTTACCTCTCTCGTGGCTGGCACACAAATCACGGCAATTTATTTATGACACTATTTACCGGGGGGCGGGAAATGGGAGGGGCAGAGAGACAGCAGCTGGCTCTACGAGCACTCTACTTAAATAACAATTTCAATATATTGAAATTTACTTTGTCACATGAAAGCTAAACAGCTTGCACTCAGCGTCAGTCACGACGAAGGAGTCTGAACAGGAGCGTCCTCAGTTCCCCCTCCCCCCCACCTTCGCATCCACATAGTGTTGGAAAAGTGCTGCCATTGCAGGTTTTCATTTTATGCTATTTACATTTTCATATTTTTGCTCTACGTCGGCACCGCAAACAATTTTGCTATTGTTGTTATGTGATTCTGTAGCCTTAGAGGGTAATATAGGCTATGTGAGACGTTATGTGACGTATGTTTTCGAGAAAGTCGCTTCAGTCAGGGAATCACAGATGAAGTCAAGCTACGTATGCCAGTCTCTCGGCAAAGTTTCTAAGCAATTGGAGTAAAACAGTAAAAACTAAATCTCTGCAAACCTCTACCTAAGGATTTCATCAACTGAATTAATTTATTTTGGCTAACAATCAAATTTGGGAAATTATAAGAAAAATTTAAATTTATGTGGATTTACTATTAAAATTGGCTATTCAATAATTGTTCACAAAACTCAACTCTTGCAACTCAGCCTCAGCTAAAGATAGAGGAGATGGACTATTATCTTGGACACAAAACTTCTTCACCATTAAGGTGATATTTTATAATCTAAAACTCTCTTTAATTCAGCAGGAGGTTTGAACACGGTTCGGTTTGAGGACCGGTTCCTTTACTTATAGAACCTATGGTTTTGGATCGAACCTTGATTCATACACTCAGAAAATTATTTTTCTATATTTAAGAACATCGACCTAAAATCGAAATCGCCCTTAAATTTGGAAAAAATTTCTATACTTAAGAAAAAATGAATTTCAGAAAAGTTGCCCTAAAAATGAATTTTTTTAGAAAAATTTTCTAAAAATTAGAAAAAAATATTTTTTTTTTGAAAAAAATATCAATTTTAGGGTGAATTTGCACGAGATATTTGAAACCAACCGAAATAGATTTGTGGGAAATGGTATTGGCTTGTGGTTTGGTTGGAAATGTACAGTATTATACTTCGAAAAACTAAATTAGTTAGCTAGGTACATTTGTCTAGCTGCTAGACTCTAGCCTTAAGAGTTCGTCAATCTAGCTACAAATTTTGAATACTGATTTTCAGTAAATTACGTAAATGTGCAAGCCTCTGCAGAAATATGATGATATAAAGTTACATCTCAAAGTGCATTTCTCATCGTGCCATTAATGCTATTGGTTGTTTTTTTTATTTTATGTACCGAAATTTTTTCAAAATTTTAGTGCCATTTTCTAAATATTAAGATAGTTTTATATTTGCAGAAAAAAACGGGGCTCAGGATATTCGCATAATTAAGGCTTTAAGTTTTTCAGTTATTTGGGGGCCTTAAGTCCCATCACCAGCCAAATTTTTCACAACAAGGCATTTTGTGTGAAGATTTCCTTTAAATGTACCCAAAGAAGATTTAACATAGAAGCACAACATGAAACGCCTTTTTTTGAGTGATATTAACTCCATCCTAAGAAAGAGATACTTCATTGTGACAACTTAAAGTTTTACTCAAAACTATTGTCGACATAGGAAAAAACGGTGGTTAGAGGTAGACGGAGACAACTCAAAGAGTTAAAATTTGACATAGAGAGCCAAATGACAACAGCTGACTAATATTTGAGAGAAAAGTTGACGACGCAGCGAAGTGTGCTTCTATGTTAGATCGTCTTTGACGTTCCCTGAGGTGTAAGGTTCAATAACCTGTTACTAGCGATCTCGCTATAGGAGGCCCTTTTGTAGGTCAGTGGAATATGTTAACTTTTCGCCTTTTGCAGCAAAGTTGCGACCCCGAATGAAATGTACCAAATGGTTCACGCTAAGACACAGACGAAGTAAGCTTAGCCTTCTTATATTATTTTTGAATGCACAATGAGCAGCCGAACCTGCAACTTTTTTAATACCTTTAACAGTTTCCCTGATGAAAAGCGGTAAGTGATATCGCCAGGGAAATTAGTTGACTCCAAGTGGGATATTAAGATTTCAGCTGCGAAAATTCCCCTGATAAAGCGAAAACAAACTGTAATATCTTACACAGAAAAAAAGTCTAGATATTTTCAATCTTTTAAATCTTGGAGTAAGCCCGGCATGTGCTTAAAAATTGAATCTCGATTTCCAGGATATTTTACACAATTTAAACTTTCAAGAATTGTTGTATGCCTTTCGAAGTTCTATCATTCCAAATGTGCGTACTTTGGGACTAATTTGTGCTCTAATTTTTTGCTAATTCAATCTCTTAAAGGATTACCCTGGGATCAAAAAATGCCGATCAACTCAATCTTTTTTCTGATCGGTTCATTACAGTTCCGGGACTACGTTGTTTTCATTACCGCTTGGGATTGATTGAGTGTATGAACTTTCAGACAGAATGTCATGTTCCATAGATACGATTCAAATCACTCTACCCTGTGCTCACTGAGAAGTGTATACTATACAATGAGTTTGGTTGGTGGCTCCCATTTAGCGCCCCCAGGAGACAAGAATTTCCCAGGTTCTCATTTGCAAAACACAGTGTCGGGCGAATTGTTGGAGCTGCACTTGGCGGTAAAACGAGTCACCCTCTCCAGATACGTGTTCGATCAATAAAAATGTAATAAAATTTCATATGCAAATAATATTATTTTGTTTTTATTTCAAAAACTTAGTATTACTGTTGTGGCTTTTGGCCGGGACATGCTTGTTGCAGATACTTCTGGACTGCGGACTGGTGCTGTAGGCTCTCCAAGTCAACTGCATCAAAATTATTTTTATTGGCTAGGTTTCAAATAAATTATCTTTTCCTCTACGGCATTAATTGTTCCGATTTGTATACTCACCATTCTATATCATCCACAAATTCAGAATTCGACGTTCGTGTGGATTTTACTGCTTGCCTGTTTGTTTGTCTGCATACACAACGTAAAATGTTTAACGTCAAACCTTTTGCGAGTGGATTTGCAACGATTTTTATTTATTATTTGAGTTTGGTGTACTCCGTACCGTGTTTTAATATTTTGTTGAGTCTTTTGAAAACTTGAATTTTGAAATTTATTTTTGTTTTTCTTTAACAGACTACAGCACTGAAATAAACTCGTCATTAGGCTCTAAAATTCTGATAAAAGTAATCTCCAAGTGCATCACCTCTTACCCAGTTTTTCAAATAGGGCCTCGGTTCGCATACTATAGGTGTTTTTGTATTAGCAACAGATAACTTGTTTTTTAACTTGTTTATAAATAGTAGAGGAAAAAATCTACATAGTTCTCAAATGCAATTGGTAAAGGTACCTCCAAAATTAGTTAAAACTCGGTAATGTAAATTAATGCTCTTCCGATACTTAGATAATTATAAGTGTATTCAAACTTCTTCATTTCATACTTAGTAATATCGACATTCCTGCTTGTTTCCCTTTTAGACATTTGCCAATTTTTTGTACGTTTTTATTTTCAATTTGGTTATGTGCTCTCCTGCCCGCTGGCCCATCTCCTGTTTCTTGTTTTTTTTTGTGCCCATTTAGTCGTTGTTTGCAATTTTTAACGTACAAGACTCCAATGGCAATGCGGGAACTTGGTATGTAGCAGGGACGGGCGCTCCTGGTTTTGGTTAAGGGCCTGGGCATGGGTCGGCATCCTTTCAAAAAGGCATCAGGTGTTGCACGTTGTGCAGCAGCTTATCTCAAATGATTTATAAACTACCAACAGTGGCGAGGCCAAAGCCATTGTCATTGCATAAAATATGCTAACAGTACAAGAAACAAAAAAAAAAGGAAAGGAAACGATACAGGGCCGAACCGGAGAAATGACACAAAGTCCTGTGTGATGTGAGGCCGGGCGATGCGAGGCAAAGTACCCAGACTACAGATCTGTTTGTTTGCCTTTGGTTTGGCCTGAAGTGGAAGTTGCTGCTCCGAAACTGAAGTTGAAGTTGGACAACAAGGTATTAGCTTACGAAAGTGGAAGAGCTCAGTGGATAAAAGCCCAAGGTGTGCCTGATGAGAGGAAGGAGCCGAAAAAAACGAGAGAGGGGATAAATGGGAGTAAAAGTTTTGATATTGTTGAGACAGATGGAAATTTGTGGTAATTGTGGGGAAATTTTATGGCAAAGGAAGGAAGCTGTTGGGATATTTGCTATACATTAAGTTGTCTTATAAGTTATTAAAAATAATTGTTGATGCAAAGCTCTGATTTTTCCAATTAAGAAAATTATTATTATTTTTGTTAGCCTACATTCAAAATAGAAAAATATCACGAAAGACCCTCAAGCTGATGACAATCAATTCCAAGACAATGATTGATAAAAACTCCCACTATTCACCTACAGAGATGTTCGAAAACGCACAATCTTGTAGGAACTTCAGCTCAGGGCTGTACGTAAATCAAAATTATTGCGATTATCACGCACAATTTTTGAGTAATTACTAATTTAATTACCATTACAAATATTGGAGGAATTATACCTAAAAATACAATTAAAAGTAATGGAAGACAATTCCCAGGACATTTTTCCTTGAAATAGTACAAATAGTAACTATAATTTCAGTAACCAAAAAAATTGTAATCATAATTTCGATTTACAGCCCTTTTTAACGCCAACCTTGAAATATCGCAATAAATTTCGCTTTCCATCAGAGTTAGTTTTAATTCAGTTACTTTTTCTACTACATCATTTACATCATTCACTACAAAATTCGCAATTTAATTACCCATTGCCTTTTACGTCTTGTAAAACACATTGTTAAGTAGTGCCTTAACTCATTTGTTCAGCTCCTTCAACACTTGACTTGGGAAACCCTTCCCTATTTTCTCGCACCTCTTTGAATGCTTTCCCGCTTTCCAGCTCAACGGTCAATCAATAATCAAACAAATTACCAACAACCACAGCGAATGGAGAAGCCAACGCCTGTATCAACACCTTGACAAGCGGCAACAAAGGAACTTTAGCCCAGACAGGATGGGCAGAGGCAGAGGCAGAGGCCGTTGGGCCTGATGCGATGTGCAAAATGTTATGCATTATATAGAAAATATATACATTCAATACATATCTACAATATCTGGGCAAGGCACCAGACTGGGCAAACATTAACGCCATGAAGCAATGGTGCATGGCCGTCAGGAAGTTGAGGGAGTTGAGCCAAGCCGGCGGCAGCGTCTGCATCAATGTCTACGTTTACATGCATTCTCCCCGAGTGGCCAAGTTGAAAGTCAGTCAGCGAGCGAATGCGTCAATAACTTGGACACAAAAGGCGAACGTTTTTGGTTTATGCAACATAATTTCCAGAAAGTACCCCAGGACCATGTTACACAAAGGCCAACGAAGCGAGCTGGCCGAAGGCAACCGCAGCAGAAAGACTGCCAATGACGCGTTGCGGTTTATTACCAATGCCATTGTATACTTTATGGCGTTACCAAAGTAAATGGGCGTGGCTGATGAGGGGAGGCAAAGTATGACATTAAGTGTGCAAATGTGCTGCTCGAGGGGGTAGAGTCAAGTGTGTGTGTGTGTGTTGACTTTTTACTTAAATAAATTTGCCTTTGCGCAGGCCTTGCACCAGTTAGCGACTATTGCAAATTTTGCGGATGCAGAAAGTTCAGGGTAATTTGATTCAATAATGCAACAACATTTCTAAACTACAGATGGGAGGACAAGGAAGGCCCAAGGGGTGGCCCCTTTTTTTTTTAAGGTTTTTTTTTTTTGGTTTTGGGAATTATTGTTTATGGATACCACCCCCCCCCCCCCCCACTAATAATAATTGGGGTTGAGGGAAAAAAAATTGCACATTGGGCGGAATTACCATTTTTTTGGCATAAAGTCCAAAATTATTTTTTATTATTTTCATAATTTTATTAATATTTCCGTTAAATAAATGTCTACCCTAAATAAAAATATTAAAAAATATTTTTTTTGCCCATCACTGGTATTTGACAGCCCGTTAAAGTGACCAGTTTGTGCTAAGCTATTTGTGCCTTGTTTGTGCTTGAAATTTTGTGAATGTTTGATTATCAACCATTCTAATAGGATTGTATATTATGGCGGTTCAAAATATGCGAAATACTCATAAAGGTATGTATTATTTAGTGTACTGTGCTTACATTATATATGCTTTTGTTTCGTGCTGTATTTAATGTTAATGTTGCAACATATTTTAAGTATAACATATTCTCAATTCTTGTGTTTCGTGGAGCAGAACTAGCAAGATTACGCCGTATTGCCGAAAGTGCTAATGTGGAAGTCTGTGTTATTGTGTATATATTTAAATAGAGTTAACAACTTAAGCGCATATTTGCGCAACTAAGAAATATTTGAATATATGTAGACAAGGTAAATTTTCGTCAAAGCGGTTTGCTATAAGTTTGGTTGACTGAGTGTGCGACCAAATGAACCGAAATACTTTTCTTGAAAGCTGAATGACATCAAAAAATAGAGGAAAGTTATCTTCGGCTCAACTCAAGTTCATATACCGTTGTAGCTTGTAATATTTATGTAATTGAATATTTTTCAATAATTTGCATTCCACAATTTCACTCATTCGTCCGATTATTCCTATGGCAGCTATATGCTATAGTCAATCGATTTGGACCAAACTAAGCAGAATTATGTGGAAGCATATTATATTTGAAAATTTTGAGTTTTGGAGCGATATCATTGACAACAAACAAGTTTTTCTTAGTGAGCATATTTCATAGACCTATCTTTTCAATGGCAGTTTTACTATATAGTAATCCGATTTTCGTAAAACTTGCTAGAATTATGAAAAAGCATGGAAAACGAGTATATACGAGGTTTTGTGAAGTTTGTATCGAAAACAAAAAAGTTTTTCTCACTAAAACGAGTTTTTCGGCCGATCGTTCCTATGGCGGCTATATGCTATAGTCTTCCGATCCGGCCGGTGGTAACAAATGTAGAGCGTAAATGTATCTAAAAGCTTCGTGCAAAGTTAAGTAGACATAGCTTTTGAACTGACGGAGCGGATGTGTGTAGGTGGCGGGGGTGGCGTGGTCACACCGGAAAAAAATTAATTCGAAATTAACTTATAATATGAACAGCAAATATTTGAAGTTTCAACTTTCTATCTTTATTTTTGGAGTTTATGCCAAAAAAAAAGACAATTCCGCCCAATGTGCATTGTTTCACCAGTAGCCAGTATTGCCAAATCAGCTTTTTTTCGTCATTTCTAGCTTTTTTCAAACCGGATTACGGGAAAAATTTAGAAACGAGAATTCTGGCTTTGTTTTTAAATGATTTCGGCATTTTTCAGCTTTATTTTTATTTTGGAGCTATTTGCAAAACTTATAAGCCCATCGATAGTTTGTCACCTCTGTGAGTCATTTATCGACCTTAATTACCACTTCTAATGTTCAGGAAACAGCCATCTCAAAGCTCTAGCCAAGTTGACAAAAATGGCAAAAGTTTTAAAACAAACGAGAGCGTAAGTTAAAGTCGGCTCTAACCGACTTCGATATACCCGTTACTCATGAAAAAACATGTTTAACAGTGTTCCCCCGTTCCTTAGTGTGACCATCCAAAAAGTATGCAACATTTTTTTAGGGTGGTAGCGGGGAGGGCTTGGTTCACTTTTTTGCTTATAACTTGAGAACCGTTCATCCGATCTTTGTCATTCTTTCGGCAAATCGATTTATTTTGCTAACAACTAACTATCTCTAGAAGGTGCGAATCCTCTATCTTTTTAACTGTAGGAGATATAACTTTTTTCCAAATTGCGGGGGCGGGAGGGGGCGTGGCCAAAATTTGAAACAAACTTGATCTGCGTGCAGAAAAAAGAAGCATTTGCCCCATACATGTCAAACCGCTATCTCTTACCATCTCTGAGATCTAGGTGTTCATACAGACAGACGGACGGACGGACGGACGGACGGACAGACGGACAAGGCTAAATCGACTCGGCTGTTGATGCTGATCAAGAATATATATACTTTATATGGTCGGAAATGATTCCTTCTGCCTGTTACATACATTTGCACGACTTTAGTATACCCTTTTTACTCTACGAGTAACGGGTATAAAAAGTAGCAAAGTCTGGCTGCAGGATCCGAAGCTTAAGTCATGGCTTTGGAAGGATGGATCTGATACCTCTTTAGTTTACTGCAGTTATTGCAAATGTTGTGCATGACATGACAATGTAAACTTCACACAGCAAACAAGTGAGAAAGTCGGTCAAGCCCGACTATAATATACTCTGTACCTAGAGTAGGAGCTGTATGCAGTGCTGCTGCTGCGCTCATCTCTTACTTTCTCTTTCTCTCCCTCTCTCTCTCTCTCTCACTCTCTCTCTCTCTCTCTCTCTCCCTCTCTATCTCTCTCTGGTGCGGCGTTGGTTGTAAAAGGGAGGGAGGGGGGTGGCGGCGGGTTATTCACTTATTTGCTCATAACTTGAGAACCGCTCATCCGATCTTTATCATTTCTTCGGCAAATCGATACACATTATGACTAACTATCTCTGGAAGGTACGAATCATCTATCTACAAAACTGTGGGAGATATGACGTTTTTTCCAAATTGCCTCTATCTCTTACCATTTCTGAGATCTGTTTGTTCATACGGACGGACGGACAGACAGACGGACATGGCTATATCAAATCGGCTGTTGATGCTGATCAATATGATATATATACTTTATAGGGTCGGAAATGATTCCTTCTCCCTGTTACATAATTTGCACAAACTTAATATACTCTACGTACCTTCGGTACAGAGTATAAGAACAAAATGATGTGATCTGGTCCTCAATACTTTTTCATATCATTAAAAAGCCGATATGAACAACTTGAAATTGAGCTGTTCAAAATATCAAAGTGAAATTTTTGAACATTTCAAATTGATATTTTTAAGATCAAATTGATATTTAAAAATTATAACATAAATAAAATAAATAAATTACCAACGGCTGGTAGTAAATCCAATACTACTACTTACTATGCTTATTTTTTTTAGCTAAGTACTATTATTTATTGTTTTATAGAAACAGAAAAAGAACAAATTTTTTTTATTTTTTCTCACGTCACACATTGGCATGGAACCTTACCTCACTGAGTTATCGGGCAGTCGTGTGTGCACATGGCATTTCTTTACGTTGCTTGAAGTTTCGATTTGCAACTCTTTATGAACCTTTCATTTTCGCATTTTCTTTTCCTCATGTGAGAGTTTCGCAAATTAAAAAAATATTCTTTAATCTTTTCTAATATACTTCGACAAATTGATATTAATTACGGTTAACATGAAAAGTTAATTTAAGAAATGCAATGAATTATTTATATTTTACAAATTGTCAAATTAACCAGCCCATATCAAAGTGATATGGATCATATTTTTTTTCTGTGCACTGAACTTTACCTAGAAATAAAATGATTATTTTACGACGATTTTGAGAAATTTGTTTTCTAATAGCCCAGTTCCACTGCAACAAATATGTACATCAATTGTAAATGTGATGTGATGTGACACAATTCTTCCATAAAAAAAATTTTTAATTAATGTTAAGTAAATAAAATCATTTTATTAAAATGTTGATGTTAAGGATGTATCGAAACGAATTTTTCGTCGTTCTCCATACGGGGCTTCCACATGAATTCTGCATATAGGAAGTGACAGTTAGGTTTAATTAAATTTTAGAATTAATTGTAAATATTTACCGACGATAGAAGAATTATCTTTGCAATCAATGCAGAAAACGTGCATGCTTTTATCGATAGTATCAATATCGATACACAACTACTGTTGGTGGGAGCAGTATCATTTCAAAGTAGCGTACTATTTCTTCGATACATGCTCCTCTATCATGATACTTGAAATTGGCTATCACTCGAGTTCAGCAGAAGGATCAGTGCAAATTTGTACTTGATCAGGGAGCAAGTTTTTCTGCTTAACAAGGCCATTGTTAAAAAAAATTACTCAATTTTCTATCGATATGTTGATGCTTTCACTACTATCATCTCCGTAATATTTAACATTACCTTTGCATTGATGGAATTTTTAGTAGTGGAAACATCAAAAGTTGTTGATGTACATATAAGTGGCAGTGGAACTGGGCTATAAGACTTATGCATTATATGGATAGCGGTAGAGTCGAAATCTATTCAAGACTGCTGCATAAATTTCTAAGTTCATCTCGTAAGGTTTATAAGTTTTCTTATGCGATTCAGATGTTGTCTGGTCTAGCCCATTGCTGAAGTTGAGCGTGTCTTCCGTCAGCTTAATATTCTAAAATTAAGACACAGAAATCTAATGGACATAAGGTAAGCTCAACTCAATATTAAGTAAAAGATATTGAATATTAGTGAACCTCCGACAAGGATGAGGTCGAGAAACTTTATCACTTCTCGTGTATAACTGCACTTTTTTCCAACTCTTTTTACGAAAAATACACCTTTTTCTTCCGTCCCGCCAGAAACAGATTTTTTTCGGCAAAAGTTGGCAACAGTGCCTGTAGCCCCATTCGGAGTTGTGAAGTCACAAGAAGTAATGTAATATTTTCATATAGAAATTTTTACTAATCTGATAAAAATCATTACTGATAATTCTTACTTTATTCTTTGTTGCCAGTGATAGGATGGACCATTACCATTGAATTAAATTTTCAAATAGGGCCACGAATTCTCTTGAATTTCCTTGAAACCTACCAATTTTTCGAGAGGGTTAGAACCAACCTTGGTCAATGTCCCTAAAGAACCATTAAGAACAGTGGAGCAGAAACAACAAATTTTACTCTTTTGATCAAATTTTCACAAAACTTCCTTTGAACAGGATTTTAAGGATCATTGTTGAAAAGAAAGAGACAGCTTACGGCGGAGTAGACGCCAATACAAATGAGCAAAATGTTTCAGAAACAACAGCAACCACAAGGAATAGAAAGAAAAACCCGATTATTCTGTGAGTGTGTGTGTGTGAAAGCATTCGTCGCCAACAAAACAAATCATTTAAGACGCATAGTCATAAAGGCGATGACGCATACATATATGTTGTTGCTTTCGATATAGTATGTGGTATGCACACATATTGAGTACCCACTGTAAGTGGTATAGAGTAAAACTTATACTGTAACACTTTGTTGCAGTACTTGAGCGAATGCTCGTAACATGATCCCTATAGATATGCAGCGTTAGCATATTTGTCATTTACCATTCCACGACGTGCATATAACATTTTCGTCTCTAAACGTTGCAAGATAGCCAAGTAAGCATAAACATATGTAGACAAAGCAGCCGTTTACGCTGCCGGCGTCGCTGACCGGATAGAGCTGGTCAGCTCAGCCGAGTTGTTCAATATTTAAATAAATCAGAAGCGATCTATGCTCAAAACCAAGACGACGTCCACTCCCTCTTTTTATCATAAGTAAGAGACATACAAGGGTGATTGTTTAAAAACTATAGGAAAGTTTAAAAAAAAAAAAACACATAAAATTCCAAAAAATTAATGAAATCTTTATTTGAATCGATAGTACGGTCCATATAATTTAATGTTTAAAGATTATTTCATGCAAATGTTGACCGTGACTGCGCCTCAAATGGTCCATCCGCTTAGTCCAATTTTGGCATACTCTTTTCAACATTTCGTTCGGTATCTCACGAATAAATGCTTTAATGTTGTCTTCCAATGCGTCAAATGGAGCGGGCTTGTTTGTATAGACATGAGCTTTAACATAGCTGCACAAAAAATAGTCTAAAGGCGTTAAATCGCACGATCTAGGCAACCAATTGACCGGTCCCGAACGTGAAATAAAATGGTCACCGAACTCACCTCTCAAAAAGTCAATTGCTGCGCGTGCTGTGTGGCATGTGGCACCGTCTTGTTGAAACCACTTGTCAGGCAAGTCGAGTTCTTGCATTTTGGGCAAAAAAAAGTTGGATATTATCTCACGGTAGCGCTCACCATTCACAGTTACGTTACGATACGCATCATCTTTGAAGAAGTACGGCCCAATGATGCACCCAGCCCATAAACCGCACCAAACTGGGACTTTTTCTGGATGCATTGGTAGCTCTTGCAATGCTTCGGTAAAAAAGCGGATCTACGCCCAACTTTCCAAGAGCCCATTCACCAAAAATTCTACGTTGCGGTAGGTCGTTCGGCTTCAATTCTTGCACCAGCTGTATTTTGAAAGGCTTCACACCTAAATCCTTCCGCAAAATTTTCCACGTTGTTAAGTAACAGAGGTCCAATTGCTGCAAACGGCGACGAATCGATAATTGATGGTCATCATTAACACTGGCCGATACAGCTGCGATATTTTCTTCAGTTCGCACTTTACGTAAGCGTGTTGGTGGTTTAATGTCCAACATAGTAAGTTTGGTGCGAAATTTAGTCACAATAGCCAGAATAGCCGCTTCAGTGGGTCGATTAAACTGACCATAAAATGGAAGAAGAGCGCGATGAACTTTCTTAACAGAGCACGCATTTTGATAATAAAATTAAATAATTTGCAAGCGTTGCTCGTTTGTAAGACGATTCATGGTTATATTACAGACCAAACTGAAGATGTTTGACAGTGAAACAAAACACGAAATGTGCGTGAGCTGTTTAAACCAGTGTTGCCATAAAGATAATAGCTAAACAATCACCCTTTAGAAAAGAACCGAAAGAGAGAAAATATACGAAATTGTTGTTGCCATATAATTGTGCCTTGCGTGACGCCTATGCGCGGAGTTCGCATAGGTTGTGAACACACCTGATATATGAGGATTGTTCAAAAAATATAATAGCAAATTTTTTTTGTTTGTTTTTAGGTCTGTCATATGAACATAATACATTTATTCCAATGGCTCTTCCAATCCTCGAAATACTTTAAATGTGAACTGGTTTAGCCAGGATGGGGGAATACGGAGGCTATAAGAGGCAAGGGTGTTATCATGGTGCAAAAGCCAATTTTAGTTTTTGCAGATAATTGCAGGTAATATTCCTTATGGACCATTTTTCCTTGAGGCAAGAACTATCGGCGTACCATGCCCTTGCAATCATAGAAATCTTTGAGCAAACCATTTTATTTTTACCAGAAGCCACAATCAACATTCGAAATGTACATGAGCGCAGTTTATTTCGTTTTTCACACAAAATTGTATGCAGATCCATTGCCTTATCAGTACAAATAAGTGACATGAGTACCTACGCAACGCCGCCAAAAAATCGAAAATCGAATAAATTCGCGATACGTTTGCAATACGTTATACGTTAATACGAACGGGTTGTCTATACAGCTGCTCCAAGATAGCAGCTTAATGGATGGATGGTCCTAATAGATTCCTCTGTATAAAGTCTAATTTAAGTTTTTTCAGCTCATTTTTCGATTTATTCAGTGAATTGTGCATTTATTTTCGAAACTTAAGATGTCATAATACTAATGCGATGGGTTAATAGTGGCAGGTTGCTTCCTTGAGCTCTTGGGCTTACATTTCTCCGGGATTTGTTTTTCGGCAACTGATGTCAGGCGTGTAACAAATTGCGTCGCAATTGCCTAGCTTCGAAGTGTGTTACAATATCAAAGATCATGCGAACTTGCGAACAGGGGGCACACGCCGACTGCAACAGGTGTCGTGTGCGCGGTCGAAATTCGCTAACAAGGATTATCTTTTCTGCGAAACTCTAATTTCGTGCCCACTGCTCGAAATCTTCTAAAAGAAGGAAAGTAAATAAATATTTTGTATTTTTATAAATAAAATAGACTTTCCTTAATTTTCAATCTGCCCTCTAACAAAAGTCTTTATACCATTTAGAACTTAACTCACCCAGCCTTGTTTCATTTTCATGTGCGTGTTAATTTTATTTGCAGTTTTATTTTCATTTACGTTTGCTTCAAATGACCTTTTTCCACTCTGCCGTTGGCCATTGGCCGCTGGCTCTTCTCTTTGTTGACGACTGTTGAGGTTTTGTTGTTGCTGCCCTCACTTCACTTGTGGCATTTTAGTTAAGTGCATTTTAAGTGCCTGCGACTTGGAAACTTTTTGGTCTCAAGGTTATTGGCCCACCCATTGAGCCAAGTGAATTTTTTTTTTCTGTAACAATTTTATTTAAATTTTGCCTACTTGGCTTGAAGCTATGTTTCTGGGAAAAGTCTAGACGAGGCGCAAGCAAAAATACTTAAATATGCCATAAATATTTCAAAAAAGATACTGTAAGCCAAATCACGCATACGCACAGTAAGCCAGGAGCGAAAGAGCTCAAGGTACAGCTGCTCTGTGTGTTTGTGTTTGTTTTGGAAAAATATTAAAATATAATTTAAATATTAAGTCAAAATACCTTGAAGGTAGCTTACGTTGCTCAGTTGGTTGCACTTATTATGTATCAAGCAGCTAAGGAGAGACCGAAGGAAAGGAATGAAATTGCCGGGGTATAAATGAAACTCAGATACTCTTCAAGTTGAGTTAAGACAAGAATTGCTGAAATTTTGAATACACCATTTTGTAATTTTTCCCTTTTCTTAAGTAAATTTAACTCTCTGGGTCTGCAGATAGAGTGTTATAATGTGAAGATTTCTTTTGGTATGCTCCGCTCATAATGCCCGGCATTATGTTGCTGTGGCATGCACAAAGGGGCTGGCAGCCAGCTGAGGGGTTGGGTGGGCAGGTCTGGCGGTAGACAAATCCCTTTGGGTAATTGTGACACACAAGCCATCGTGTACATTACTCATGCCAGTCAGGAGAGCGTCCAGGGAGGCGCAGGACTGTGAGACAGACTGGCATAATAAAAGCCAAACAAGCGAAGCGGTTGCCTCTTCCAGGTGGTGCTCTTCTTCCCCTACCACCACATCAGTAATTGTGAACGAATTTTAATAAAAATCATTTTCATGACAAGAACGCCAACTGCTGGCTGCCTGTGAAACTTAATGCTCTGGCAAATATGTCTCCGAAGGCTGAAGGGAGTTCCAGCTCATCTCGAGCTGCATTGTTGTCGATGCAGGTTTTGAATTACTCAAAGGAAATGAAGGGAAAATGTAACAGCAAAAGTGAATTTTACTCACAGATGGAAAATGAAACAGGAAGCAGAGTGCCCCAAAAAGTATGCTATACATACATTTTTCTCGAATTCAACTGAAATGAAAGCAAGTTAATTTGATTTGAAAATGTTCAAATGCTGAACTGGCATAAGTAGGCTATGGCGAGGAATGGGGGGAAGCTAATAAACGTGTTGCCTTTGTCGCTTAGGTGACAACACCGGCTGGATGCGGGGTGAAGGGTAATGTGTTGTCGCCCTGCGGCGTGTGCCGCAGTCAAGTGAAAAGCAAGGAAATTGAATATAAGTTGATATAATGCATAAAGAAAATTTTTAACTAAATGACTGATATTACTGTGGAATGTGTAGAAAGAGGTAGATGCTTAAATCGAAAACAGTTTTTGCTTTTAAATATTAAAATGAATTTTCTAGATGAAAAATTTTTAGGTTTTAAAATATAAAAATAGTAAAATTGTCTTGAATTGATATTAAAACGTTTCAGAATGATCCTAAAAGTGTCATAATGATACGACTTTAATGTAAATTCGAAATTTGCAAAGCAGAAATAGACGAAGTGCGCATATAAGCTGTGACAGAGACAGAGACAGAATTTGTTGACATTTAAATAAATGTTAAACCAATTTTTCAAAATCCCCTTAAGACGATCTTATAAACTATAATATTGATATTAAATAAATATATCAATTAAAATTGAAATGACGAAAAGATACAGATAGTCCAAAAAATATTCTAATGATATGTTCGAAATTACTGCAGTGATATTTTCGGACATATCAATTTGATTCTAGTCAAATCGAAGTAAAATTGATATGGAAAATTATGGAAATGACTGCCTTTTCATATAAATTTTATTCTTCCCTGCCTACAATTCCAGCTCTTTCATTTCAAGCGGACAACGGAATAAAAATCAGCTTTATGAAATATTAGCCAGGAAACCGCAAGCAAAGTCTCCAAAAACAATATTAATAAATTAATTAACTTTCTTTTCAAAATTATAACTCTTCCACTGTAAAGCAACGCATAAAGTCAGACAACAAAACACAATACGCAACTTTTTGCACACAACACTTCCACTTCAATACACCAACGAACGAGGGACGATGACGACGACGATGCCTGCCTTGTGGCACCTGTCAAGCGAGACAAGCAGACGAAGTGGCTGCTGCCAGAGGGACGAGCGCTTCAATATAAATAGCTGGTAGAGAGTGCCTACGTACCTAAATACCCACGTACCTGTGTATCCCTCTGCCCTCTTCCATCCTGCCGCGACAACCAAGTCAGAAAAGTACATCAAATGTACATTAGTACGGTAGTTAACTTATTCATGTACCCAATGCTTATACCCAAACCAACTTCAACTCATTTTCGTGTTCCGAAAAAATGTCAAATGAAATATAATAAGAGGTTGGGTGGTTGCTGACTCCGTTTAACTTCCACCCACTTGAAATGGGGGAAGAGAAAACGACGTTGGAGCTGGAGTACCTATGTCAAGTGCTTCGCTGGCGACTTTCAATGCTGTCACTTTCCTCTCATCACAGACAGTCAGACAAAAATTTGTTTTGAGCTGAGCTTCTGTTGCATAGTTCCGACTTCCTTGTCCTCCTCGCCCCCATCGACCAAGTTTTTGGAAAAGGGCACAAAGGAAGTCGAATTCCCAACGCAACCATCTTCCCCCACTCCCACTTCCCAAAAATATACGAAGAAATCCCACAGAATTCGCTCGACAGCAGCTGCAGGTGAAAGTTTCGTCTAATTAAAAAATGCTTCTTTGGCAAGAAAAGTGTGGCTTCATTTGGTTGCCTTAGGGAGTATTCACATATATTTACATACTCGCTTATATATTTCTGAGAACATTTTCTGAATTACTTGCATATTTTTCAAGCACATCATTTTGATATTTTCGTATATTTATAATTAATAAAAAGTTTTTTCTTAAGCAGGCAAAAAGTTTGGGGCAGTTCTTTACTTTCATTAGCAAAAAAAAAAAATGTAGGAAAGGGAACAGATGTATAAGATGATAAAACTCTTTGGTTTCAGAATTGAGCTTTAAAGGGCCCAGACCTAGAGAAGGGGTGATGCCTAAAGCTTCAAAACATACTGTTTTGGCCCAATGGCAAGTAAATCCTTTCTCTATACGGGCCCTAGAGTTGTCGGATATATCAAAAATATCTATATTGATATTTTTGACAGTACTAAAAAATTATAATTTCGATATAAATGTTTTGGTGTACAAAAAATCGATATGACGTCATTTGACGCGTAATTAGAACCGCACTCTGACGGCCACAACAAAAAAATTTACGTTTAATTGATGAAATTAATAATAATAATTAATTATTATTTATATTACATCTAAAAAGTTGTGCAAACTTTTTATTTATAATTTAGATATATGGAGCGAAAGAAGTGTTCACTTTTAAATTTACATCTTACAAAATATAGCATTCAAACTACAATACCATAGAATAAAAACAAATTATTCAGTCTGATCTTTCCAATAATCGTTAGACAGAGATTTTTGGAAGACGCGTTGAATTATGTGCTCATCGGTCATTCGGTTTCTGGTGTCAGAGACAACACTCTTTATAGCTTTCCGGTGTTATGACACCAGCAGATTACAACGCCAAGAAAGCACTGGCAATGCGTCTTTCTCTTCCATCCAAAACTTATTGGGGTCCCGATCCAGGGTAAGCAACGAACATAGTTGTCATGCTACAAGAATGTATTTCTTCCTTCAAACTCAAGTGTGCGACATCAAATCGTTCGCCATTTATACATAAAATCGCTACGATACGATCAGGGCTGCAAAAGAATGATTCATTTTTACTTTAATTCACAATGAATAAAAAATTGAGTTCAATTCAATTTTTCAACATCAGAATTGAATTGATTTCGATTTAATTCAAATGAATTAGAAAATTTGATTGTTCATTCATTTGATTTAAATTTGAATTTACTCAACTTCATTCATTTTGTCACATTTTCCAGTTTAAAATAACTAATATTAGTGTTTAACTTATCCAAACGCGTTACAGAAGATAGCAAACTAGACGTCATAGAGTATTATTATTTTATTAAATAGTTATAATAGTTAGTTTTAAGCTTTTGATGTGAAACATCTTTAATTTCGGTACGGACGATATTAGTAGGAGTAAAATTTGATTTGAGCGTCACAAACCATTAACCCAAACAAAATTTTTTTGTTTTTTTTATTTTATGGATTGGCATACCCACCACACAGTAGGAGGTTAGTGTGTTATAGTTATAATTTATAATTTTTTGGGTGGGAGGCATTTTTATTTTTTTTTTTTTTTTTGGGTGCTGTACTATTACAATTTTGGGAGTTACCTCTAGAATTCAACTGCACTATCATTTCCAGGGCAAAGTGTCTTCTATAACGTTTATTTCATTTCAAATAGTTTCATAATCACAGCACAAATATTCAATTTCGCCGTTAATTCCATGCATAATTTTAAAAAAATTTTTGTTCAACATGAATTGCAAAATATATGTATTAACTGCGTCTTCATTTTTATCATGAAGCTAAACGAAATTCTTAAATTTTAGGTTCAGAAGAAATGACTTTTACCGCCTACAAAATGTTTAAATCGCGGGACAGACTCAGTGATAGAGCAAAGAGGTTGAGAGGATGATGGCTTCAAAACGAGCAATATTTCGAAAATTTATTTAAATTCGCATTTCCCCAACGGTTCTTCTAAACACAGACTGTATGCGAAAAATTTGTCAGCATATTTTGTCAACAAATCTGATGCGGTGAATAAGTTTAAAAAAGAATTAGGCCAATTTAAATGCCTTGACCGAAACTAAAATTCATATCGGTTTTAATCCCAGCTTTGAAGGTAAAATTAGAAAATAGAAAAACCCCCCGCGCCCAATTTTTGGTGGTAAACCTCTTTATTTTTGTTGTTCGGAGGTTTTTGTGGGGGAAAAAAATTTGAATTGAGCGTCACGTGAGGCTGACACCAACCATAGTCACGTGACACTGACGCCAACCATATTTGTTAGCTGTGTTTGCTTTGTGCAGTAGCTCGGACACACACACAAGACGGTTGGTAGAGTGATGGCAGGGGGAAGATTGGTGCTGGGGGCGGGGAGAGATGCAGAGAAGAGTTTAAGATCACACACCCACACCCAACATTTCATTTACAGTTCTTTGCCTATGCCTCAGCCAGAAAAAAAAAAACAAAAAAATACCACAACAACAACGAGAGAACAATAGAAAGTCGTACTCCCCCACTTTTTTTTGTGTAAACTTGAGAGGGAGGGGGGGGGTTATTAATTATTGAAAGAAAGGGCACTGAGAGCAGCATCAAAACGGTTTAGTTGTATCATGGTTTATTTCTTCTGACAAACTGCCAGGGCTGAGAGTATATTAAGTTTGTGCCAAAGTATGTAACAGGGGAGAAGGAATAATTTCCGGTCCTTTAAAGTATATATATTCTTGATCAGCATCAACAGCCGAGTCGATATAGCCATGTCCGTCTGTCCGTCTGTCTGTCCGTCTGTCCGTCCGTATGAACAAACAGATCTCAGAGATGGTAAGAGATAGAGGTTTGGCATGTATGGGACAAATGCTTCTTATACTTGCAGGCAGATCAAGTTTATTTTCAATTTTTGCCACGCCCCCTCCCGCCCCCGCAATATCGAAAAACGTCATATCTCCCACAGTTTTGTAGATAGATGATTCGTACCTCTAGAGATAGTTAGTCATTATTAATATCTATCTTTTTGCCAAAAGAAATAATAAAGATCGGATGAGCGGTTCTCAAGTTATGAGAAAAAGTATGTAATATAGACGCCTCCAACGCACACGCAAACAACACCGCATTGCATGCATCAAAGAGAGAGAGAGAGAGAAAAAAAAAAAACTTAGGGTTGAACACAGTGGCAGCGACGCATTCAGCATATACACTGGGTACAGAGTATGTTATAGTCGGGCTTTACCGACTTTCTCACACTTGTTTAAAATTAAAGGGCTTAATTTAAAATTCAGAGTAATTTTGACTTTGGAGCTTCTCTGATTGTCCTGATCATTGTAAGTAAAGATAAGATAAATTGTAAATGTAAATTTTCATTTAATGTGGAATTATAGGAATGAAAAAGGGCATCAACAAAACAATTCACTTAAAATGGATACTGAGTATTCAGACACTTTAAACACGCAAAGGCAGAGAATAGCGGAAAATGTACAACAGGGTAAGCAAATAACAACTGAAGCTGATTTATTGAAGATTTTGCCAGTCACATCGTGCTACGAACATTTTGAAGGTGCAAAGACACCGGAAAATAGTCTACCTCATTTGGCGTCACAACTTACTGGAGGTGAAATTGAAAAAAATGGAACAACTGTCTTAAATGAACCTGCAGATATTTTGAAGCGAAAAAGGCTTCTCGACGCTGCGCGGTCCAAGACGTACCGCGACAGAAAGAAAGCGGTGTAGCCATCTATAAAAAGAAAAACACCCTTCAAAAAATTTCGCTAATTATTGAAGTTCGAGATAAACAATCTTTAAACAACTCAGAACTGATTAAATCAATCGGAGATGTCTGTGCAATTGAGTGTATAATTCCCAATGGACTGAAGGTTTTGCTGATAGTCGTGTACATCTCACCAAATCAGCGAGTCAGCGATATAATAAAGTTTCTAAACTTCGTTATTTTTCAATATACTCTAGAAGGATCGAATGTACATGCAGAAAAGCTGCCAATGATTTTAGGAGGTGACTTTAATGTAAACTTTTTCTACAGATGATGGCGGATCACTCATAAGATTTTAGAGGAAAAATTTAACTTGCAAATAAACTCAAGTCGAAACTTTCCAACGACCAACGCAAAAGTACAATCGATGCTGTATTCTCGCGCTACATTAACTCCCTTAAAACAACGGTGTACATATCTTATTTCAGCTTTCATCGACCAATTGTTGTTCGTTTTAATGAATAAAAATAATATAATAAAGAGAAAAACTATAAACCATATCTTTTGGTTGATTTGTTAATATTATTTTTTAAAGTACAAGATTTTAAAAATTTAAAATCAACAAGTAAGACCGTTGCAGTCGAGTGGCCCGATTATAAAATACCCAGTAGAATTGAGACACACATGAGAACACACAAACAGCAAAAATTTGTATCTGTAACTCCTATAGATTTTGAGATCGACGCGTTCCTACAGTCAGACGGACAGACAGACATGGCTAAATCTATTGGCTGTTGATGCTGATCAAGAATATATATACTTTATAATGATTGAAATGATTCCTTCTCCCAGTTACATACACTTACACAACTTCGTAATCCCCCTTTTACCCATTTTCAATGGGTGCAGGGTATAAAAATTTTAAAAATTAAAACGAGAAGGCATTGCTAACTTCGTCTAAGCCGAAGTTTTCATAACCTTCAAAATATTTTGAAATATCAAATTTTTAGAACTCTAGATTTTTTTTTAATTAAGCCTATTTTCTGATCTATGGTTCCTATGGCAGCTATAAGATCTAATCATCCGATTTTGACCAAAGTTTAAAAATCTGCGCGAAAGCATATAAAATTAATAATCGCTTTAATAAACATTAGCATTAATATTTTTCTCACTAAGACCACTTTTTCGACCGATAGTTCCTTTGACAGCTGTAAGATATAGTCATCCGATCCGACCGGTTTCGACATTTTAGCAGGCTGCAGCTCGATAGCTTTAAAACTGAGAGACAAGTTTGCCTAGAAACAGACAGACGGACAGACAGATGGACGGACAAAGCTCAATAAACTCATCTCGTCGCCCTATTCAAGAATATATATAGTTAATAGTTTATGCGTTGCGAAGTTTTGGGCACAATTTTAATACCCTTTGCAAGGGTATAAAAATGACATGTTTCACATCAAAGCTTCGTGAGTGTTAACCACACTCACACATTTTTCCCCATAATATAAATAAGGCCCCAATTTGGGGATTTATTTCATAATAAAACAATAACCTAATTTGAAGTATGAAATACGGCCCCACTGCGATGAAATAAAGCCCAAAAAAATAAAAGAAAATATGAAATATGAAGATACCCCAATTTCAAAAAATGCAAAAATTTTTCCAATTGAAAAACGAAATTTGATAAGAAAATAGTGATATTTTTGTATTTAGTAAAAATAAGAAAAATTACAAAAGAACAAAAAAATCATATTAAAATTGGCGTCTTATCTATAAATATAAAGGAGTTCAACCTGACTGACTGACTGACTGGTGACCGTCCCACTTTACAGCCTAAACCATGAAAGATAGAAACTGATATTTTCACAGTTTTATCCTGAAAGTGAGTACTAAGAACGGGATTTTGGAAAATTCTGTTCAAGTTCAAACTCATTTTCAAAGACCAATATGAAAATTCAACAACAACTGCATACCAATTTTCCGGAAAATTCACCCCCTTGGGTGGAAAGTGGCTGGTCAAGGTTGTATGGGCGAAGCTTTAGTTTTCGCTAGAAATTAGCGCCCAAATCATTTTGAAAATTACACAGAGCAAATCATTAAAAAAGTGACTTTCAAATTTTGGAAAATTTATCTCCAAAGTCGGAAAATTCACGGAAAACAGTTGTATGAAACTCTTTTTGTTTATTATCCGATCAGATTCAAACTCATTTTCAACAGGGATGCAAACCACTCGGAAATAAGGACTGGTTCGGTTCAGTGGTTCACACAGTTCTTATTCATTTAATTAAGTAATGAAAATATTTACGGCAATTTCCGTATAAACGTTCTCATTTCGATTTGACGAAATTTCGTGACGTTGTTGTGAGTTTTTTCGAAACTTTCACGGTGTGAAATCGACTACTGAAATCCAAGCGGATCAAAATCGTCAAATAATCACAATTTTCTTTTGACCTGATCAAGTAATGTCCGACATATCTGGCTCTTCACATATAAATAAATATTCAAAATAACAGGGAATAATCTTAATAATCTTTAGGTAAACGCTAACAAGTTGATGTTTTAATTTTTTTAAGAATTGAATGAATATCCGTTAAGCTTTCATTATCGTTTGGAATTTTTTTGTATATTAACATTAAATGAGATCAAGCTACATTTTTTCTTCTTCTAATAGCAGGCTTGATTCCTAGAATCGAAGAGATCAAATTCAAAATAGTCGGAGCTCTTTTTTTCCAAAGAGTATTTAAAGCAAATTGCTGACTTTGCTCACTATTCGCCAGTAACACAATACCTAGCTAAACTGAACCGAACCGAACCATTTTATTTTTCGGTTTTTGGTTCGGTTGCAACATTTTTGAAAACACAGCGGTTCGGTTTGCGGTTCGGTTCACGAGCACAAAAAGTGGTTCCGGATCGGTTTAAAACCGGTTCGGTTCAGAACCGGTTTGCATCCCTGATTTTTTCAAAGATCTATGAAAACTCAACAATAACTGTGTACCAATTCTTCCGGAAATCCCACCCGGAAAATTCGGAACACCGTCGGAAAGTTTGTATATAAATTTTTTTCATCCGATTTACTTGAAACTTGGTTTGTAGCATAGTACGCAAAATATTTGACACTTTGTTTTTCCAATTTTGGAAAAACTCCCCCACGTGGAAAATGGCCGGAAAATTTTGCACTTAGAAAAAAACTATGGTTCAACCCCAAAAACACCCCCCCTGCGTCACCACTGCGAGCCATTGCGGACGCCCTTACTATTTTAAAATGGAGGCTGCATTGCGGTGAACCTTTATATTTTGTTGTGAGTTGCCACTAGTTTGCACTGCGAGTTCAGTGTTTCAACTTTAATAAAATATCTTTTTAAACATTTAGCTTAAACATCCAGAGCACAAGAAACAGTTATTCCCAACAGTGTGAACGAGCTAAAAAAATATTACAAAGAAATATTCAATGTCCGATATATCGCCTGGAAAATTATGGGATAATGATATTCGATATTTTGGGCAAAAATATCGAAATTTCGATGTATCAATAATATATTTTCAACATGGCACCGTGATAACCCTTTGGCCTTTTCACTTATTTCGACGTAAAAATTTTTTCCAAATTTTCTTTCTTAGGGCGCCTGCTTAACTAAAGAAGGCCCATGCCAAATCTTAGATCAGTAGGATAAGCAGATTTGGTTCTGGGTTGATAATATGTCAGTCAGTATGTCAGTCAGTCGGGCCAACAGATTTATAAGTATAGATAATTTGTAGTCTGACTTGCGCGGTCTCTGACTCTGTTCTCTCTAATCTGAAGTGTCTATCTCTCCCTATTTCTCTATCTTTTAAACTTTTTTTTATGGTTTAGACTAGGCTTACCCCAGGCATAAACTTTAGATATGGCTCGCCATAATTACGCACACTGCACAGTGGTTGTTTGCCCTTTTTTATCATAAAACCAAAAGAAATTGTTTGAAATTTCAAATATTAACTGTTGTAACACTGGCGTAACTTAGTGGCAACACTGGTTTTTGACGGGCTGTTGAAGTCAGCCGTTAGTGTGCCCTGTGTTTTTTTTTAAATTGGCAGCAAATATTAGCCAACTTTGAGTGAGCCTGTTTATAAAGTAAGAAGCTAAAGAAAAAATGTAAAAATGCAAACTCTGAGTTCAGGTATGTTAAATTAAGATTTGATAATTGGTTTGTCAATGTTGTGTGCTTTTGCCCAATTGTGCCGAGTGTTGTTTGTGTGTAATTTCGGTTGACCCTAACAAGTGTAGCTGTGTTTCGTGGAATATTAGTTGTATATGACACAGCGTGGCACAAAGTTTTAAATGCAAAGTAATTAATGAAAGTGTATAGATTAATGAGAAACTAACACTTCTTGTTTAAAATGCGCGTCTTGAGAAAATCTGTTTTGCGGCAGCTGAATTCAGGTTTGAGTTGAAGATGTTACTCGAGACAGAGATAAACATTTTTTTCGTTTGGTAGCGTCAAAAACTAAAAATGTTATGTAAGAAGTCAGTAAATAAGAGCTAAAAAATACGAGTACAAACAACAAATACAACAAATTTGAAGCAAATCGGCCAAATCGGTTATACGGGAGCTATATCAAATATTGGTCTAAATTGGGGCCAGCTAAAACGATTCTACAAATTTGAAGTCAACAACTTCAAAAACAGAGTTTATGCCAAAAAGGGCAAAAAAAACACTGTGCCATCTTGATTTTTATATTTTTAACTATTGTTGAATTTTGTTAATTTTTTGTTTAAAACTATTAAGCTTAGTTCTTATTTTTATATATGTTGTATTTATTTTGTGTTTGTAAAATAAAACAAGAGCTCCAATCTACTTCCAGATGAAATGCGTTTGTGCAAATCGTTGTTGTCGACCCGTTGTTGTCGTCACCACTAGAATCCCCTCCACTTTTTAATGTTCAAAAAAGAAGAAGCACAAAAATCACGAAAAAAAAAAATTCAGTACAAACCTCTAAATTTTGCAGAAGGTTCGGTTCGGGGGTTCGAATCCGTTGTAAAAGTCTAGGGTTCGGTTCTTGGACCGGTTCCTGCAACTACCCGAACCCAAGGTTCTGGTTCGAACCTCGGTTCAATTGAACATAACAAATATTTTCCATTTATTACTACTTCTTGTTTTTAAAAAAATATTACTTTTTTTAAAAAGAGCAATTTTATTCATTAATTCTTTAGCTGACATTTACATATTTGAGAACTGCTTAGTTAAAGTTAATAAGAATAATATTTTCTGGAGCTCTTCACCTATACTAGCTCTTAGATCAGAAAGAACAAACTAAGTGTTGAAAAGGCTCAGTTCAACTGATACCTGCGTTGCTGGAACAGCAAGTATAGTCAAATCAATATTTCTTAAGTCCTCGTTTTTTACTTTTCCAATATATTAAAACATTTGTCGATGTATTTTCTCTTGTACAAGTTTCAAACGCATCTAGCAACATCATTTACAGATTTTTATATTTGGATATTTGTTAACTCTTAACTCTATTCGTTTCATAAAATTTGTCTTCTTCGCAATCAGACGTTGAGTCATTTAAAATTGAATTTGGAAACTCTCATTAAGAAAAAAGAAAAAAAAGGTGTGAGTGTAGATAGCACTCACGAGTCTTTGATGTGAAACATGATGCTTAGGATATGAGCTTATTTTTCAAATCACAATCTCTCTCAATGGTATATAAATCACCAAGGGCACTCTTTCGAACGAAGAGGAATTAACGGGCAGTAAAAAACAGAAAAAAAAGTCCAGATCCCACCCAGATCCAACCAAGCTTTATCCCATTTACATCCCGACTAGATCCCACTCAGATTCTACGCTGATCCCACGTATCTTTTTCCTAGATCACACCCAGATCCCACAGTTCTCGCCCCCATCCCTTCCAGATCCCACCTAGATACCACCCAGATCCCATGCAGATCCCGCCCAGGTCCCAGATCCCATCCAGATCCCACCCAGATCCCATCCAGAATCCACCCAGATCGCAACCAGATCCCACCCAGATCCCTTTCAAATATTACCCAGATCCCTTCCAGATCCCAACCAGATCCCTTCCAAATCCCATCCAGATCCCGCCTAGATCAGACCCAGATTCTACCCAGATCCCATCCAGATCCCATCCCAACCAGATCCCTTCCAGATCCCGCCCAGATCCCACCCAGATACCGCCCTGATCCCGCCCAGATACCACCTAGATACCCTTGATCCCATCCAGATTCCACTCAGAGTCCAACCAGATCCCACCCATACCCAGGCAAATTCTAGCCAGATCCCAGCACACAAATACCACCAGATCCTACCCAGATCTTTCCCAGAACCCACCCAGTTGCCCCTTTGTATATCCCCCAACCTCTTCCCTTCCCCAACTGCCCCACCACTCACTCACTCACTCACTCTCCCTCTCGCGTTTACAGCAAGGGAGTTGTTGGGGAGTACGCTCTCTATTGTTCTCTCGTTGTTGTTGTGGTAGTTTTCTCTGTTTTGATTTTTTTTTTTGGTTGAGCCATAGGCAAAGAACTATAAATGAAA
>JAEIFU010002452.1:0-43711 GCA_018904235.1 Lordiphosa stackelbergi
TTTATTCTTATTAAATTTGACTATTAATCAAGCAGCTTTAAAATGTTTATTGTTATTTTACAATAAGTACAAAATTTGGTTAACCGATTTGTAGAAAATGTTGTAAGAATGCTTGGAAAACTGTTTTTTTATTGTTTAATAATTAACTGTGGCTGGGTTTAGGGGTGAAGTGGGGACTCTTAGACTAGTTTAGTTAAGAATAATCACACACAAGACCAAGTTTGGATTAAAAACCGCGTTTAATGGTTCCTGGTTCTTGTTTTTTTTTTTTTGTTAAACGATAAAGGCGACAATTGGTGACCGACTGCAAAGCTCAGCCAAGTCCAAGTTTTTAATTGAATCATCTCTCTGTTTTGTATATATATATAAATATGTTTATCATCATGCCGTTTATATAAATGTTTGCGTATATGTAAGCCAATTACAGACATTGAATTTGTTTATAATAAAGCGCTAACATCTTATCCATTCCTTCTCCTCGCTACTTTACTCTCTTGGCCATTGCAAGTGGAAGACTAGTGGGTCTTTTACTCAATCCCATACCCATTTGGGTCATTTCTTCCGCTTGCTGCTCTGGGTCTTATTGCGTTTTCAGCTCCTTGCCAATGCTATAGGACACTATCTTGCTCCAATCAATTTTGGTTCTGGTTATGGGCAATTGGCGACGCATGGCCTTGAATGTGGTATCCGACATGGTCTGATAGTTCTCCGAAATGGCCAGCTGATATTCATTTTCAGCCTCCTCAATGAGATGTATAACATCCTTGGCCAATTGCTGTTCATTGGTTATAACCACACTCTCGCGACATTCCTTGGATGAAACCAATTGGACATTGCCATCCTCGTAGTAGTGTACCTGCACTTTCAATACCCCCTTCAGTTCGGCTGAACCGCTGCCCGTTTGGAAGCTGACATGCCATTGGGAACGCCATCGTCCATTCCAGTAGTTTTTGGGCTGGAACTGATGGTCCTCAATGCAAATGGTTAGAGTAATCTGATTCCCCTGCGATTTGCCAAAAACAGAGCTGACCTAAAAACAGGTGGAAAATAGTTTAAAGCTTAACCCAGTGGTTGGTAGGGGCTATGCTTACTCCATGCCTATAATGATTGGCAGTGTAGGCTAAAGTCTCCATATCCAAAGCCGCACGCCAGGGTTCTGCATTGGCATCCGCCTCCACATCCTGGTAGTCGGTGGCCTCTTTCCTTAGATGATCATACTTGAAGGTTTGTTTAGTGCGCGGCTCATAAAAGCGTCCATTACCTTTAATTTAAGTTTCTTATCAGTTCTCTGACTCATCTGCCCTTATTTGGTCTTTACCTACCCAAATCATTGTATTCCGATATTATAGCATTATGCTCGCTGCCCTCTATGCGCACCGGCGTCAATTGATCCTTGTTGTATTGTGAGAAGGCATGGCTGGCCCCATCCTTCAGCAAAGCATCATTCTTCAG
This sequence comes from Lordiphosa stackelbergi, assembly GCA_018904235.1. Taxonomy (NCBI): domain Eukaryota; kingdom Metazoa; phylum Arthropoda; class Insecta; order Diptera; family Drosophilidae; genus Lordiphosa; species Lordiphosa stackelbergi. The sequence goes on from JAEIFU010002452.1 coordinate 1,453, forward strand.
CAGCTCGCGCACATCATTGAACACCTCATTGAACTCGCCGGGCGGTGCATGTAGTATAAAATCGGACACAATGCGCACCTTTTCGGCATCTGTTATCTGTGTTTGTTCCATAATTTAAGCTGGGATTATATTGCTTTCGGGTGATTCACGAAAAATTTCTTCTTTCTGGGCAGGGGCCGCGGCGGGGCAGTGGCTGGCAGAGGCAGTGGGCAGCTTCTTTTGTTGTACGTTTACAACGGAAGGCTTCTTAAAGTGTGCAGCAGTGTAAGCAGGCGGCGACTGAGTGGTTACGCATTGGTTTTTCGTTGTTTCTGGATCAGACTGCTGGCCAAGATTACCTCAAAATCAACTATACAACCCAACTATACAATATAATAATGATGACGATGTCGAAAATTTATCAACTATCGAAATAGTGGACAGTGTGACCAGACTTGTGAGTTTATTCAAATATCGATATTTTTTTAGATCCGTTAGGAAAGGGTGTCACTTTTTAGAGGCACCCCATCTACAGCCATTCTTTTTAGTTGTGTTTTCTTTCTAGCCATTTGGTCCAGTTTATTTAAAGTCCGAAAAAACCCGAAAAGGCGTTTTTTTCTTAAATGAAATGATCAATCAGCTGTTAAGCACTGTTAACTATTTGAATTTAAGTTAAGTTTATTTTCAGGAGAAAGCATGCTGCTCAGAGTAAGTGCTGCTGGTTATACTTGGGGATGATAGGTCGATGGCTGAGCATGACACTTTACAGTGTGTATCGGATGGCACAAAACATCACTGCAGCAGCGTGAAAAACTTGTCTAGAACCAATAATTTTTTTTCCATTTTAGGTTCGGTGCTGAGAATAATCTAATTTTGAAATCTTGTCAAAATACTTATGCCAACCCCCTTTTCTATTTTTAACTTTTTTTTTCTTAAGCGCTGATTGTGTACTACTTATGTCTTATTGAGAAGCTTATACCAGTATTCGATATAAATTTTAAATTATAGCATTTTTTCTTTTAAGAGATATAATGGTTTTATTATACACTTGAAAAGTGTATTATAATTTGTCGAAGTTTCCAGCCATGAAGGAATCATCTCCGACCACATAAAAGTATATATATTCTTGATCAGCATGACGAGCTGAGTCGATTAAGCTTTGTCCGTCCGTCTGTCCGTCTGTCTGTTTCTACGCGAACTAGTCCCTCAGTTTTGGAGCTATCGAGCTGAAACTTTGCACAGAGTCTTCTTTTTACTGCACGCTGCTAATATGTCGGAACCGACCGGATCGGATGACTACTTCTTGTAGCTGCCATACAAATGTTCGTTCGGAAAATGGATTTTAGTAAGAAAAACTGTTTTGTTCTCAATATTACTGCTCTCAAACACGGTCATGGGTAATATGTAATGTTTTTAAGCTGATCTGCGAAGTTTGGTCGAAGTCGCTAACCGTTGAGACAAGCTATTTTTCAAAGGTTTTTTTTGGTCAAAATAATTATGCCCACTAGTGTAGGCTGTACGCCAATCAAATGAAGTCTTTCGGATACAAACCGCCGGTTTGTTGGCATGTCTCTGGGCCGCCGCTTGACCAAAAAAGTCCATGCTACGGTAGTCTACGGCATTGAAGTTCCATTGGCTTCTCAAGCCTCGTAGAGGTAATCTGGGCGATCCTGTTATGGGGTACGGCATGCTCAGTTGCCCTCAAGAAACTAGTCTTCTATGTAAGGTCCCTAATATGTGAGGCAGGCCATTATGGCCTCCAATAGATTCACCTATGATCTGGCCACACACAGATTAAGAAGGCGACTTATCCGACGACATCTCTCCGACCTTTGTGTCTATGGAAAACGTCTCTCTGGCGGACTTCTCCAACGAAAGTTCAACCTCGATGGCCCGGATGGCTATAATTACTATTTCCACGATATGCGAAGGAAGAGAATGTTTTTAAGTCGTCATCACTCATGTGCAGGTGGAGTAATGGTGTGGGGAGCCATATCGGTTTATGGAGCATGCGAGCTCCAGTTTGTCACCCTCGAAGATGAACGCACATGTGTACAAGACTGTGCTCCAAAGGTTTCCCAGTTTTCGGAGATTTATGGTCATAGTCCATGGACGTACCAACATAACAACGCTCCCATTCATACCGCTCGGGTTGTAAAACTGTTGGATTAAAGATCAAAACGTCAAATTGCTCGAGCCTACTTCCCTGACGTATAACATTATTGAGAACATTTGGGGACTTTTTGTCCAGGAGAGTATACGAAGGAGGAAGACAATTTAGTGACTCTGGGACCCTTGTTGAAGCAATTAAAAAGCCTGGTCGACAGTTTTACTAAATGAAATTGAAAAATATTATGATTCCTTACCAAACCGTATGTTTGAAATAAATTAAGAACAAGGGTGGGCATACCAAATACTAAATTATGCTAAAACAGTGTCCTTTATTCATTAAGTTACCCAGTGCCTTGAAATTTTGCTTTATAGACTTATGTTTAATAGTTTTAGTGGTCAAACCTAATCAGTTGAGCCAAAAAATGGAGATTTTTTTGTTATGTTTTTTAAAAAATAATGAAAATTATTTAAAAACAAAATTAACAGAACAGAAACTTTGCTGTTTTACAAATGACTGATTTCTTTATACAACAAAATTTATTTCGCTCAAATCGGAGTGCTTGTTAAGGAGATACAACGTTTCAAACCTTAAAAAAGTAAAACCTATTTAGTTGAGCGGCACTGTATTTTGCACTGATATAAATGAATGATTTTTATTATAAACACTGTACTTACTGTTTCTATTTCTATCATAGAACGGTCGTCGAAGGTATTGAAGACATCAACAAAGAATTCCTGGTCGTGCAGAAAATTCATCAGCGCCGGCTCCTGACTTTTCGCTTCTTTTTTATTTTTTGTTTAACTCTCGTCTGTATGAAGCACGTAATGAATTCACTTTTTTTTCACCATTTCCATATTAGCGTTTTTATCAAATTCTTTGTACTTTTCAAGTAGCTTGGCCCACGATTTATTACGCAAATGTTTATTTTTATACTCCTCACTTTTATTTTGCCACAATGATTCAATAAAATTTAGGATAAATTCTTTGCTCATTTTGGGACGTGTTTGTGCTACAAATATTTTTGACAAATGATGTTCGTGTATTCTATGCGAACAAAACGTCGAACAAAAAAAACTGTCACGAACACCTCCACTAATAGCCTATTCACACTACAGTCCATCTTGGCGGAACATTGAGAAGATGGTGGAAAAATGAAATTCGTGTTCACATGGCCACCATCTACCGTCTACCGTCCACCATCATTGGCTTCTTCTTGCCACATGATGTAAATATGCCAGCTATAAAAGAAAAAAAAATTAAAATTCTGTAAATTTAACAATTGTGTTGGCCTATGCTTAACAGCAGCAGTAATACTACCTCGATGGATAGCCTAGGTGTTAGAAAACATCCGACAATATGGGCGATAAAGACTTATACGAAATGTTTATGGTCTGCCCAGTACATCGAAGCATTTGGATGCAATTGAGTCGAAGCAGATAATTTAATGACAATGGAATTAACAGTTTTGGGAATATTTTCAAATTTCATTTGGTGTTCTGTTGCGCGGCATTTTCATTTTGACTTTCAAACTACGTTGTTTGTGTACAGCTGCTGCGTATATTTTAGTTCCGAATGGCTATTATTTAGTGGTGGACCAAAAATATCGCTTGAAACAAAATTAGGAACAACGGTGCAATACGGCAAGTTCTTACGTACCATCTTTGACGGTAGACGGTAAGATATAGACTGTAGTGTGAATAGGTTATAACGGAAAATTTTGTCGAACTGAATAAATTTTGTCGAACAAATTCGTGTGTGGATGGACTGCTTAAAACAATTGTTTACTCGAGTTTTGCCAATAAATTAATTATAACATAAATAAAATAAAAATTCAAATTAAAAACGACAGTTTAAAACAATCGGAAATAGCAGTTAACCGTTTACCTATCGATTACAAGTAGTCGAATATAAGTATCGAATAAAATATCGATAGTCGACTACACTTTGCTTTGCCGATTGCCAGTTTGCCGCTCATTCGTTTTTGGCTGTTGGAGAGTTCGGTTGCTGTGTGCGGAGAGTCGTCGTGTTGATCTCGAAACTGAGAGAAAAATATTAGTACGTTTGCGCAGCGGTCGGTTGTAAAACAAATAAAACATTCTCAATTTACCGTTAAAACTGTGATTGACAAAAAATCCAAAAATAAAGTGCCTTTTCGTACCAAAAGCGGAGTTGGTAACACATACCAACACACAAAAGACTGAATCAGCTCTCTCAAATTCACACATAAGCAAGTCGCACGTGTATGTGTGTGTGTAACCACTTTTATTTACCTTACCTGTTTGCGGTACGTGAGAGATAAAGATAAAAGTGAACTAAAAAAAGCCACCACAACTATTAAATCGCTAACTGTTCGAGTTTAATTTATTATTTAATTGATTTAAAATAATAATTGGTGTGTGTGTGTGTGTGCCCTCCGTTGCCATGAAAATGCAGTCTAAACAAACAGCACAGCAACAAGCTCACATAGCCTAACACAAAAAAAGTAAAAGGTGCGATCGTGTGTGTGTGTGTGTGTGTGTGTGCGTGTGCGCGCTTAGAAAAATACTGGGTGATTCACCAAGAAGTTTTAGAGATAGAGAGAGATGGCGGTTTTCTGCTAAATGAATTCACCCCCCCCCACCCCCCTCTCCATCCAACAAGTGTTTAACCAAATTCTGCAACCGCTATAAAATGTTGTTAAATCAAGGAGCCCACAATACCAATCCCGCCCAGCAACAAACACACCAGCAGCACAAGCGAAAATGTCGCAATCAAAGACACACCCACAGCCACACCGCCCGCTGCCACCTAGCCTTGGCGATAGCATTCATCAGCATCATCTCACCTGCCCAATCCTTCCACCAAATGTCGGAGAACAACTTCTCCGGCGACAATCGAAAGCCCGTCTTCAAAAACTGTGCCGGCTATGCTCCATCGGTGAAGGAGGAGCAGCCCGGACACACGTACGTCTTCCAGGTGCAGGCCGAGGATCCGGATCCCAATCAGGATATACACTACAGCCTAGTCCAGTCGCGCAACGAGGCTCGACCCAGATTCTTTATTAACCCCACCACGGGTGTGCTGGTCACAGCGCACACCTTCGACCGGGACGAGCCCATGCACGAGAAGTTTGTGTTTGTCACCGTCCAGGCCACGGATAATGGTCTGCCGCCGCTGGACGATGTGTGCACCTTCAATGTGACCATCGAGGATATCAACGACAATGCTCCAGTGTTCAACAAGGCGCACTACGATGAATCCATGTCGGAGAATACCTTGGTAAGTAATCGGAGGGTGTCCCCAGGGGCTGGCCAAATACGCGGACCCCGGATTACTGCGGTTTGGTCTCAGCCCTGTGGGGGTAAAACTTTAATTGGCTTAGTGGGCAATTAATGGGTCATTGCCGCCATACCACACACCATTACCACCTGCCCACGCCTGTCAGCTCTGCCTGCCTGCCTGCCTGCTGGCTCCAAACTGTGGCCCATGTTCAAGGCAAGTTTTCTTTTTTTTTGCCTTTGCCTTCGCGTTCGAGTTCATCGCTCGTTTGCAGAAAGAAACCTTGAAACCCTTTCCAAACCCCACGCTACTTTTTTTCCACTTTTTGTGCCCACATGACATAGCTAAAATGGAGGCCCTAGCTGCATGAGTGGGATACATTTTAATAATAAAATTTCTTTACCCACTCAGGAAGGCTTTGTTACAGAACTTTTTTTGCAGATTATTTTTGTTATTCTAGGCAAAAGCAAATCGATTTTGTTGTTTCTCTAGCTAAAATCAATAAAGAGTATTACCGACTGGTCCAGATTTTAAAAATTCTGGAAATTGCAAAATTTCATATTATTTTCTCAGTTGTCTTTGTAGATAAACCTATGGCATGAGGCCTCGGAAGTTTGAAAACTTGACTTAGTTCTGGTGGCCACTGCTTAAACGGTATAAAGACTATCTTTTGTATGGTCAGCTATAAACACAAATTTTATTTTCCGCTTACCGCGTATTTATCAACAAGCTCCCATAGAGACGATTGCTCATAAAAAATAGAATTGTGTGATAACTAATTTGTTGTGGTGGTACCTAAGCCGAAATTTAAAAGTATTGATATTTGACTGTCCTCCATAAAATATGTAAAAACTCAAAAGAAACACATAGCTATTTGACATCAGCAACCAGCTGGATAAAAATTTCTTCTATTAAAATCTCTTACCCTACAACCACCAAATTATATATTTATCAGTTCTAAATGTTCCCCCCCCACAATATATTTAAGTTTCCACCACAACTGCTACATTTTATCAAGTAGCTGCCCTAGAAAGTGGTGCTCTTGAAATGGAATCTAGAGAAAACTTCTTTCCTATTAAAGGTACCATATTTATTGATTTTATGTACTCTTCCATTATATAAGGTTGTCAAAAAGTCTTGCGGTATTTTTATTGAATTTTCAATTGTTCATAAAATTGGTTATAATAATGCGATTTAAGTCAAATATGCGCCGTTTTGTTCGATGACGAGTTCCCAACGAGATGCCAACTTCATAATGCCCCTCTTATAGAAGCTCGCTTCCCTATTGGCAAAAAACTCGGAGAGCCAATTTTCACAGGACTCTCTTGTGGCCAACTTCCGACTACCAAGCTCGTTCGCCATGGACAGAAATAGGTGGTAATCACTTGGTGCGAGATCCGGACTATACGGTGGATGCAAAAGAACCTCCCATCCGAGCTCCCGGAGCTTCTGGCGCGTCACCAAAGATGTGTGTGGCCTGGCGTTGTCCTGATGGAAGACAATTCGGCCTCTGTTGATCAAAGATGGCCTCTTCTGCATGAGTGCTGCATTCAAGCGGTCCAGTTGTTGGCAGTACAGGTCCGAATTGAGCGTTTGGCCATAGGGGAGCAGCTCATAGTGGATGATTCCCCGCCAATCCCACCAAACACACAGAAGAACCTTCCTGGCCGTCAATCCAGGCTTGGCCACCGTCTGGGCAGCTTCACCGCTTTTCGACCACGACCGTTTGCGCTTCACGTTGTCGTAAGTGACCCACTTTTCATCGCCAGTCACCATCCGCTTCAAAACGGGTCGATTTTGTTGCGATTCAGAAGCGATTCGCATGCATCCATACGGGCAAAAATGTTTTTTTGCGTCAAGTCGTGTGGCACCCATACATCGAGCTTCTTTTTGAATCCAAGCTTCTTCAAATGGTTTATAACGGTTTGATGACTCATGCCCAGCTCTTGGCCGATGCTACGGCTGCTACTATGCCGGTCTCTTTCGATCAATTCAGCGATTTTATCGCAATTTTCGACGACAGGCCTTCCGGACCGTGGCGCATCTTCGATCACCTCTGCACCAGAACGAAAACGTTGAAACCATCGTTGTGCGGTGGAAATGGAAACTGTATCGGGTCCATAAACTGCACAAATTTTATTGGCAGCATGAGATGCATTTTTGCCTTTATCGTAGTAGTACTGTAAAATATGCCGTATTTTCTCTTTATTTTGCTCCATGTTTGCGACGCTATAACTCACGAACGACTAAAAACAAACAACAATAAATCAAACACGTGTTAGCGCGTGAAAAGAGCTTTCCAAAAGCTCTAGCGTGAACCGATGCGACGAATACAACTAGAACTACGCGCTTGCAAAGACAAGCTTGCGGAAATACCGCAAGACTTTTTGACAACCTTATATATACAGAGTTTGGGATCATCGAACTTTTTAATTTTTTTTTTTTCTAATATCATATTAAATAATGAATAAAATAATATTTTTTTTTTTCTGCTTACTATTCAGCAACGACTTATTGAAGCCAGTGAACAGATTAACAGCCCGTTCGGCGTGGTCGTTGACGACTTGCAAGTTGCATGCAAATTTAGATTTTTTTATAAGTTTGGTCTTCGCACCATATAGAAGGGGGATCTTCCATGAATTTAATGCTTATATCGAATCTTTTAAAGATGTGTTTTCAGTGATTAAGTTAGGTAAATTTCATTTTCTTAGATTTAACATTCTCGTTGGCGGTATAACTAGACAGAATACTCTAGTACTCTGATCAGGCTCAGATTGTTCTTTTCAGTGCTTGGCACATCAATCGTTTTGCAGTGATGGGAACTTTGTCATCAAAGAAAGACAAAGCTACAGCTTCTCTGAAAGTTACCATAAGTGAGTGCTTGTTTTCTTGAGTACTATAGAAGTACTTGCACTTTCATCATTTAATTGTTGTTGAATAATATTGCTATTTTCATTCGATTTAGAATCTAGAGCGTGCTTTAATTCATTTTCTTCTTTTAATTTCGCTTCCTCAGGAATTATGTATATTTAGCGTTCGATTCTGAACGCTTGTAATAAATTCTTCATCAAGCGGGCTAATAAATGTTTCCCCTTCTTTTAATTTGATTATGGGTTATTGATTTGATGTTCTTAAGGACGCGCTTGTATTCATTATATATATCTTTTATTTTATCATTATTTTTAGCGGCATATATAGATATAATTATTAGTTTATTTATTAATAACTTTGCACTAAAATAAACATCTTATTGTAAATATATAAAAAAAAATATTTTTTGCAATGACAGTCGCATGTTACGTTAGGATTTTTTTAGGATTTTATGGAGGACAGTCAAATATCAATACTTTTAAATTTCGGCTTAGGTACCACCACAAACTAAGAAGTTATCACACAATTCTATATTTTAAGAGCAATCGTCTCTATGGGAGCTTGTTGACAAATACGTCGTAAACGGAAAATTAAAATTTATGTTATAGCTGACCATACAAAAGACACATGTGCAAAGTTTCAGCTTTATACCGTTTAGCCGTGGCCACCAGATTTAAGTCAAGTTTTCAAACTTCCGAGGCCTCTTGCCATGCATGGGTTTATCTACAAAGAAAATTCCGAAAAAAAATATGAAAATTATGTATTTGTGTCAAACTTTCAGAATCCGTCGGGACATTTTGCAATTTCCAGAATTTTTTTAAAACTGAACCAGTCTAATCTACATCTATATTCAGATTGATCCTTAATAGCTGGAAATCTGAACCATTTGTATAACTTCCCGCCCTTACTCTTATTGCTCCGATATATTTTTGGTGTCAGTCAGTCTCATAATAAATTGCATCGCAATTAACTTGTTCGAATATTGTATTTCAACAAAGTCCATGAAAATTTGTTTAAAATGCCCCCTCCAGGCGCACATACATTCGGTCACTGATAACGGTTGTTTCTTCTGTTGTTGTTGGACTGATTCGTGATTTCCTTGTAAGACCAAAAGCGCTGTACTGTCATCCTCCTTCGGATAAGATAACAGTCCGAAGGTGCAATGTCTAGATTATACACCTCATATCAATGCTTCTACGAATTTATTTACATCATTTCTAAATTGAAATTTTAAATATTTTTTTTTAAAATTTTATTCCACTGTGTTGAAACATTTTACTTTTAGCTAGATGAGATAATTTACTTTATTTCCCCCTCCTTTTTTTGCTATGGGGTGAATATCTTCAATAAATAATTTCACCGCACTATCCCCTCCTATTTACACATACACGATCCGAAAAACATGCAGAAGCTGAGGAAAACAGTGGCAAAAAACTTTCAGTCGCTGGCTAGCCTTTGTTGCTGTCAAGTCGAATCAAATTCAGGGCACCAATACACTCACTTTTGGCCTCGCCTCTCGTTTGCCAACTCTGACACATGGTTCTTTCATGTATTGAAGCCAGTAGTCTGGACATATGCCGTCTGTGATCTTTTGGACTTGCTTAGTTTTATGTTAATGTGCCAAGATATTCGAACTATTTTAATGGTTCTATAGTCCCAAGTGTCTATATTTCATCTTGCTTTTATGTGGTTTACACTAGATTACAGCCCATTTAAAGCAGCAGTATATTACAGTCTTGATCGACTATCTTACTTGTTTAGTGTAGTGTGGAATAAGAAAAGTTTGAAAAAGAATCGATTTGAAACCATTGCGAACTCATCGATTCATATTTTGTTTGACTTCATTTTCCGTTTCTGAATTGGGAAATGGTTTAAAATGTTGTACCTTTTCAAATAGATTTTCGAGTTCAGCATTCCAAGCTATAGTAACGACAAAACAAAGATAACTTCCTCTGTGGCCGAGAAAACAAAATAGTTCTTATGGCAGCTACATGATCGGTTACTACATATTAGCAGCGTGCAGTCAAAAGAAGACTGTGCAAAATTTCAACTCGATAGCTTTAAAACTAACTAGGGACTAGTTTGCGTAGACACAGTCTGTCTGATAGGATCCGTTCAGATTTGTAAGCTTTTGCTTACAGTGGTTGGAAGATTATAACTTCAGTATTTTGGGCTGCTTGCGTAATAGTAAAGAGAAACCCGTTTATTACAAAGTTGAGCTTCATGTTTCATTCTCGAAGGCAACTTTTTGTTATAAAACAAAATTGTAATAACTATCATTGGCCCTATTTCACGTTCTTCATAGAACTATCTGTCACATTAAATAACAAATCACAGAGTAAATTGTAAGCAGTTATCTCGAAGAAAAGAAATCGGCTCTTAAGCTAAGGATTCACAGGCAAATAATTTGCCCAAACTTTCTTAAAAATTTCTCTAAATAGCCATGATTACAGATTTTGCCCACTTAAAACTAAAACTATGGTTCCATACGTAAGCAATTTGATCAAAAATAGCCGAAAAGTTCAGCCTATTTAGTTGTCATATTTAATCAAGCTTTTGACTGGTGACTTATTAATCATGTTTCATGGATATAATTGATTTAACATAGAAGCCTCATTTTTGAAACAATCCTTTTTTCTACTTATTGTAAACACTTTCTTAAAATAATTGTGACAGGAAAAATACGGAGGTGAGAGGGTTTCAGACATACAAAATTTAAAATAGCTCAGAAGCGAAAAAATAGAGAACAGCTAACTCATAATCTGGTTAAAAATATTTGGTCAGCAAATTGTGATTCTATTTTAAATTTGTTTTTGATGGAAACCAATTGTATTAATTGAATCATTTTTGCCAATTGTTACCGATGATGCCTAGACCAGGAGTGCTAGACGCACAAAAATCAAGCAAGAACAACCACAAGAAGCTTGAATTAGTGCTAAGTCACAGATGATGTTGCCAAGTCTAATCGCGCCAACAACAAAACCTAAGATTGAAAAGAAATGAGCAGAGCATGCATATAATTGTACTGTAAATTTGGCTATACAGCCCAAATGGCCAATTCAAGCTTCTCCCAATCTCTTGGAGTGTTTGCTTTATAATTTTTCGCACAAGTCAAAGGGACCCACAGTTTAACGCCGAATCCAAACGGCAAAGTTTGAGATGATTTTTCATGGCTTGTTACTTCACAACTGACGCCAATAGCTGGTGAAGGTGATTGGGAATTTTTGCGAATTATGGTTTTGTTGTTGCTTTATAAAGACTTATAGAGCGCGCCGTACTAGCATAGCTCCAGCAGAATGCGTCAAACAAACAACAGTAAATGCGTGTTTTACGGAATGGGCTTGGGCACCCTGGTTTACTAGAGAGCAGTGCTGCCCCAAACACAAAAAGGTTTTCCCATCGGATAGGAACTCATAATTCTCTGTCGTCGCAGCCGACACACGCATAGAGAATGAATATAGCTTACGCAAGAAATCACCCGGGGTTGCTCTCTTCCCTAACTGAGTGCTTTAGGCTTTTTATTCTCATTCTCGTTTGCTTTTGTACTTAAGTGCAGTGAAATTCCTCAACTAGTAACAAAAAAATACTGTCACACACCTGTTATTGGAATACATGCAGAATTAAACTGGTAGCAAATATCCAAATTCGGGTGAGTTTGGCAACAAACAAACATTAGCTTCCGAAGAAAATCTCTTTAAAATACTAATTTGAGTTTGGGTTGGTACTAAATTGTAATTTAACTGGTTGAAAACAAAGAATCGATAATGAGTGGAGTTGGACTGCCAGATGTCGATATACTACCATTGTACTGGGACGATATGAACAGATCTGTCATAGGGAACAAAAACTAAGGTCAACTGGTATTTATCTGTTAAAAGAAGTATGCTTCTTGAGGATAAATTATTTAACACCTATCCATCTTAATTAAACTGGTTGAAATTTCTATATCCTGTTAATGGAGATTAATACATGTATTGGATAGAAAGGGCAACCAGTTCAAGTTTTTAGCGACCAGAAACATTTCTGGTTGTAAACTATAACTTTCCCTGGGTTTTAAAAAAATTTTTTAAGTTATACTAACGCAGCTTTTATCTTAAAATTTTTAGGGTTTTAAATATTTAATTTATATTAAATTTGTTAAATTATTTTTATAATTTTGTTATAAGTTTTTATTTTTTATTTATAAACGCGAGCGTGAGTGAGTTTGGAGCACCACTGCTCTAGAGGCACGAGCTCAGTTTATTGTTTATTTGATTGGAATACATAAAATATAAGTTAAAGACATCGGCCAATAAAAGGATCTGTATGGTTCCAACCCTTCTGGTCTTCTGAAACGAAAAAGTCAAAGGATTCTGGTTCATTAAAGATGTCGCTATTGCCCTTATTTCGAAAGGTTGAGAAGGTTTAGGAAGAACTAAGAATATCATTGCGAATTTAAGTTTGAATTTAAGTAGATTCGGGAAATTAATCTTATATCGATTTGAGTTCGGGTGGGGCCAGTTTCGTCCCTTTAATTGTTACAATTCTTGAAGTTGACTGACTTTTTTTCTTAATTTCTAGACCTCAAAGAAACTTGTTTAGACACTTTGCAAGTGACGGGTTTTTCACACAGCAGAGCAATCCAAATTCGGTTTGATTCTTTCGCCTTCTTTTGAAATTCTTTTCCATTTTGCCTACCATCGGCGAATCAGGCCCCACAAGGTTTCAGTTGACTTTCTTGCTTTGCTGCGGACAGAAACCCATTGGAAAGCGGTTTGAAATGTGCATTTGGTTGATTTGGGCCAACCTGAAGGAAAGTGTGTGGTGTGGAGTGGTGTGGGGGCGCAGACCCTTACCCTAATCTCTTGTAATTTAATCAAATCTTTTACTTGCAGCCCGATGCGGTGGTCATGTCCATCAGTGCCAGTGATTTTGATGATGGCAACAACAGCATCATCGAATACGAGATTCTGCGAGAGCGTGACTTTCAATATTTCAAAATCGACAAGGAATCGGGGCTCATCTATTTGAATCGACCGATTGACAAGCGTCCAGGACAATCGTACACCATCAATGTAAGGGCGTACAATATAGTGCCAGAACCGCTGCAGGATGCACAGATCGAAGTGCGTATACGTGTGGTGGAGTCATCAATAAAGCCGCCCTCCTTTGTGGATCCCATAGATGAACCCATTTACCTCAAAGAGGATTTCAATAACTACTCCCAGCCCATAGCCACGCTAAGGGCAGTGTCCAATATGCCCGACAAGCCGGAGGTGATCTTTGAACTGATCACGGGGCGTACAGAGCAAACGAATGGCAAAAACACCTTTGTGTTCAATCAGATAGGCAATGAGGTGACCATCAGCCTGGGCAAGCATTTGGACTATGAGGCCATAACAGATTATACGCTGACAATGAGTGTGCGCAATACTTTTGATTTGGCAGCCGAGCATCAGGTGAAGATTAAGGTGGAGGATGTAAATGATTGTATACCCTCGTTTACGGAAATAACCTCGGGTACTATACTAGAGAATGAGCCACCCGGAACGCCTGTGATGCAGGTGAGAGCCTTTGATATGGATGGAACTTCGGCGAATAATATAGTGTCCTTTGAGTTGTTGGATAATCGAGAATATTTTGCCATAGATGCGCATACGGGGAATATAACAGCTTTGACTACATTCGATCGCGAGGAAAGAGACTTTTACAATATCAAAGTGAGAGCCTATGATAATTCACCCTCGAGTTTGTTTAAGACGGGTGAACCCAATCATGCGGATCAGGTGTTTCGCATATCTATAGGAGACAAGAATGATCACAAGCCGCATTTTCAAAAGACCACCTACTTGGCTGATCATCTGCTGGAGGATGCCAATACCAACTATGAGGTGATAGAGGTAAAGGCGGAGGATGAGGATAATGCTTCATTGATACTGTATAGTATAGAGAGTGGAAATGTGGGTGAGGCGTTTAAGATAGGACTCAAGACGGGGAAGATAACGGTGAATTCGAGACTGGATTATGAAACTATAACCGAATATGAACTGAAAGTAAGAGCCTTTGATGGGATATACGATGATTATACCACAGTTATTATAAAAATTGAGGATGTTAATGATAATCCTCCGGTGTTTAAAGAGGAGTATCAGGTAACCATACAAGAGGAGACTATTTTTGATAATTGCATACTCAACATAGAGGCTTATGATCCGGATATTAAAAATCGTTCTGCTGATCAACATATAACCTACTCCATAGACAAGAAACTACTGACTATAGATAATGCAGGTTGTTTAAGATTGGTACAACCTTTGGATAGAGATCCCCCTCAAGGCCATAAGACTTGGCAGGTGTTAATCTCAGCCAATGATCAAGATGGGGTGGGTACCACCTTAAAGTCAGTGCAGCCGGTGATCATCACTCTACAGGATATCAATGATAATGCTCCCTTTTTGATTAATCAAATGCCCGTGCAGTGGCCAGAGAATCGTAATCCAGGCCAAGTGGTTCAACTACAAGCGAATGACTATGATGAACCCCAGAATGGTCCTCCCTATACCTATGGCATTGATAGCGATGCCTCAACGGATATTAAAAGCAAATTCAGCATAGACAATGATTATTTGTTTGCCAATGTACAATTCGATCGTGAGGAACAAAAGGAATACTTTATACCCATTAGGATCAGTGACTCGGGTGTACCCCGTCAAAGTGCGGTGAGCATTCTCCACTTGATCATAGGCGATGTCAATGATAATGCCATGACTGAGGGCTCCTCGCGCATTTTTATATACAACTACAAGGGTGAGGCCCCAGACACGGACATAGGACGCGTTTTTGTGGATGATATAGATGATTGGGATTTGAATGATAAAACCTTTGAATGGAAAAGTGGTTTACCACATGATCAATACCGTTTAAATCCCAGCACGGGTATGATTACCATGCTGGCGGGTACCTTGGAGGGACAATACCATTTGGAGTTTACCGTAACAGAGGAGTCAGTGTTTATACCCCGCCACTCGGTGGATGCAGATGTTACCGTCATCATACGTGAGCTACCCGAAGAGGCTGTGGACAAAAGTGGCAGCATACGTTTTATAAACCTCACCAAAGAAGAGTTTATAGGTGTGCCACGCTATGCCCAACCAGGTGATGATTTTTCTTTAAAAGATCGCCTGCAAAACTCTTTGGCCAAACTGTTCAACACTTCGGTAGCCAATGTGGATGTGTTTACCGTATTGCAGAATGAAAACAATACCTTGGATGTGCGTTATTCGGCTCATGGTTCACCCTACTATGCTCCCGAGAAGCTTAATGGCTTGGTGGCCCAGAATCAGCTACGTCTGGAGCAGGAATTGGATTTACATATACTCATGGTTAATATAGATGAGTGTTTAATAGAACGTCTCAAGTGTCAGAGTTCCTGCACCAATGAACTACACAAGAGTTCGATTCCTCATATGATTTACTCCAACACTTCGTCTTTTGTGGGTGTAAATGCTTTTGTGGAGGCGCGTTGCTACTGTCAGGCTCCTGTAATGGACTATTGCCTTAATGGTGGCTCTGTACGCTATGGTGAGAATGAAGCCTGCGATTGTTTGGAGGGATTTGAGGGTCCGCATTGTGAGCAGCTGTCGGTGGCCTTTTATGGCAATGGTCATGCCTTTTATGAACCCATTTCTTCCTGTGATAATACACGCATTAGCCTGGAAATAGCTCCTCAACATGAGCAGGGTTTGGTCATGTATTTGGGTCCCTTAAATTACAATCCTTTGTTGCCTTTATCTGACTTTTTGGCCTTGGAACTGGACAAGGGTTATCCTATTTTAACCGTGGATTATGGTTCAGGAGCCATACGCGTCAAGCATCAACATATACAGCTACAACGTGGACGTTCCTATCAATTGGATATTATTTTACAACGCACCAGCGTGGAAATGACTGTGGACAATTGTCGTCTCTCTACCTGCATGAGCCTGGGTGCTCCCCAAGGTCCCAATGAGTTTCTCAATGTAAATGCCCCTCTACAATTGGGTGGCACTCCTGTGGATCTGCTACAAATGGGACGTCTTTTGAACTGGACATATATACCCAGTCATTTGGGTTTCTTTGGCTGTGTACGCAATTTGACCATCAATGATAAGACCTACAATCTGGGTATGCCAGCTGTATTCCAAAACATTGACAGCGGTTGCCAGCAGGCGGTGGTGGGTGCCGTCAGTTTTGGCATTGATCGCAACTTTATCATTGCCATCATCACCTGCATTGCTTTGCTGCTTATTATTCTTCTAGCTGTGGTGGTTCAAAAGAAGCAAAAGAATGGCTGGCATGAGAAGGATATTGATGACATACGCGAAACCATCATTAACTATGAGGATGAAGGCGGCGGTGAGCGAGATACAGACTATGATTTGAATGTCTTACGCACTCAGCCCTTCTATGAGGAGAAACTGTACAAGGATCCGCATGCCTTGCAGTCGAATGGTTTAAGAGACCCCAACGATATACCCGATATAGGTGATTTTCTGGGTGGCAAAAAGGAAAACTGCGATCGAGATGCAGGCGCCTTTACCGTAGACGATGTGCGGCATTATGCCTACGAGGGTGATGGCAACTCTGATGGCAGTTTGTCCAGTCTGGCCTCCTGCACAGACGATGGCGATCTCAATTTCGATTATTTATCCAACTTTGGTCCACGTTTTCCGTAAGCTGGCCGACATGTATGGCGAGGAGCCCTCCGATACGGACTCAAATGTGGATGATGATCAGGGTTGGCGCATCTAGATGTTAGAAACTGAAAAGACTTTTATGCTAAGTTGTGTAAGAACGGCCTAGCCGAAAACCCTTCAAGTCGCCCCGGAGAGTCGAGTCGCCTAGGATCTTAAAATTTAGCTAAGCATTTGCGAACAATTGTTGTCTGTATTTTTCGAGTAAATATGAAAAAACCAACCCCAGCGGGCGAACATTCGCTAAATGTTCGCTAAATGCTCGCTGTTAAATGAAAATCAAACTTATTCCTACATTATGAATTTCTTTTGTTTTTGCATACAAATATTCCCCCACAATTAATTCTAATTCTAGTTCTAAAATCAAAACAAAAGGCATTATTTATTAAGCATTCGTTGAAACTTCCGAATAAAAATAAAATTTAAAAATCCCAAAACGAAGTCGGTAAATCTAAGTTAATAAATTTTCATTACACACAGAAGTTAAGTTCTTAGGTTGTTCTCTTAGTTTATGTATAAATCGAATCGAAACTAAACGAAACAAAACTATTTCTATATAAATATATCTATAACTATATATATATATCTACATGTATGTTAATTAAGTGCAAAAACATCAACAAAATGTTCAATAAATCAATTGCGATATGTATTTTTGTAAGTCTTTTTTGCGTCTAAACTGACAATTAGCTGATCGTAGAGAGAGTCTTAATTTATAAGTAAAATTTTTTACATGCCAAGGCAGAATGAATAAACTGATACAATTTATTTATATAAACACAAAGACACAACAAATTGTGTAAAAATAAAGTGAGAGAAAAACATAACTGGAAATATTGTTTTAAATTTGATTGGAAAGACACTTATAATCTGTAAGCTAATGTTTACACTGTACAAAAGAGGGGGCCCGCTATGCTTAAGACAAGTCATTGACTGGCTACTGTTTTACGTTGGAGGAAAAGCGTCATTATCTTATCAGCGTGTGTTGTGTCGG
This sequence comes from Lordiphosa stackelbergi, assembly GCA_018904235.1. Lineage (NCBI taxonomy): Eukaryota > Metazoa > Arthropoda > Insecta > Diptera > Drosophilidae > Lordiphosa > Lordiphosa stackelbergi. The sequence continues at coordinate 19,379 of JAEIFU010002452.1, forward strand.
AAAGTAGGCCGCCAACGCTTGAAGCAAATCGATTGCGGCACGTCCATTCCTCTCATACATGTGTGAGTGGGATTACAAGTCAATGAGGAAAATTGGAACAGTTCAATGGGTAAACAACACAATTTGGTATGTATCTACACACACATTTATATGTCTGCTCATGGCAGGTGCCTCATTCCTCCGTTTCTATGTACGTCTAGCCCTGGCCCTCGTTTCAATTAAGATTCGCCCAACTGATATGTCGATCCAGCACTGGGCTACAGAGTGTTTCGATAGCTGTGGCCAGCTGCAGTTTTTTTTAGACGCATTGCAGCTGCTATAACAACTTCCTTTCAAATGGAAAAATGAATGTTCTTTGTTTGGCAAATTATTTAGATTTGATTTGTGGATATGCAAAATGTTTTATTTGAAGGAAAGAAGTCAGTTTAACAACAGGCAACAGAGCAAATAATGACGAATCTTATGAATAAAATTTTTTTAGCAGTTTTTTTATTTGTGTGAAAAAATTGAGTGTTTTTATACCCTGTTCCCATTGCAAATGGGATAATGAAGTTGTAACAGGAAGAAGGAAATATTTCCGACCTTATAAAGTACATAATCGGGGGTGCCACAGAAACCTCTTCCAACCAAATTCCAACCGAATTCCAATTCTTAGGTGCCACAGAAATTTCTTTTGGTTGGTTTCAAACCTCTAATGTTTTGTTAGGAGATTTTGCAAAGCTCTTTTCTCACTAGCACCTTTTGTCGAAATGGCGCCCTCTACATGACAGCTAGCGGTTTAAGGGATGGAAACTAATACCTCATGTTTGGCGCCAACAAATTTTTAAATTTTGCATTATATTGGTGGAGAATGCGACTTAAAATTGAATTATTATTTAAAAATGCATCATAAAACATAAACACAATCAAATTTCAATCATAAATTAACCCACATCTAAAATAAGGGATACTTTTATGGCCCTGTTTTAAGAGATGGAACATCAATTGGAACATCTGGTGTTCCAACTAGATTTTCTAATTAGACAATGAAATCTCTAGAAGTTCTGTGGCACCAACGAATTTTTCGAGAGATTTACAAACCAACCGTCGGCAAAATCTCTAGAGATTTCTGTGGCACCCCCGAATATTCTTGATGAGCATCAACAGCCGAGTCGATATAGCCATGTTTGTTCGTACATCTGTTCGAATCTCTTCCATCTCTCTCAGAGTCTACAAGGGAAAAAGCCACAAGCTTTTGCTTGTAGGTAGGTGTATACCGTATCCAGATAAAGTTTGTTTCCCGCTATCCACCTTTTAATCGAAAAAAACTGTCAGAGCCACCATATTTAGTTTAGAACCTCGTAATTTTATACACATAGTGTAGTCCTAGGCCTTAGATCTATCTATAAGACTGTGACTCCGTATAATTTCCGCTCCACCGATGTGTCGTAAAGCAGAATACAACTCTCGATGAAACTAAAGTAAGTAAGTAAAGAAAAGCGTGTGAGAGCTTGGAGTATCTTTTCCCAACTAGCGTTAGTAAAGTCTAGTATGTTGACCAGGCAATACTTTTTGCTTCTGCCCTGCCATCTTCTTCCACCTCCTGAACAGTTTACTGACTACATCTGTTCGCAGAGGGATCCTCCATGTTCTAGTCCCCTTTTGGGTGCTGCTTCCAGTCTGTGTAGCTTTATGTTGTTGTAAAGGCTTCCCCCTAATGCACTGGTTATAGAGATCAGCGAAGACATCCGGCTGTGCTCCCACAATGACCTTTATATCAGTTGTTGTTGTTGTAACGGTTGGGAAGTTTCTTGAAGAGGCTGTAAAAGATGACTTCCCATTGACCGAGGTTGGCAATCTTTGAGCAGTGTACTGGACACTGCGTCGGTTCCGGGACGAAGACCCGATTGCCGTGGGAACCGTTCATAGCTTTAGTTAGGGATCCTGGTCTGGCCCAGGCGCTTTGTCAGGGTGAGTACAGGAGGTAGCATTTAGTACTAATGTACGGTCGTAGTACGGTCGTGCGTGGTTTGAGTGGGCAGGGAATAGGGTACTGACGATTGTTCTAAGCTGCGTTGGGCAAGTGAGATATGGCCGCCTTGTCAGCTTTACAAAAGGTTGTCCCTCCGCTTCCTTGTTTGCCCTTGTGTAGGTGTGTATGTGTACAGGGTATTTCGAAGTCGGGCCACTCGACTACAGCGATCTTTATTATTTTTTTATGTAACTTAACCGATTTAAAAAAGTTATATACACAATCACAGCTAATAAATAGGTTTCCACGTTTTAGATGTTGTTTTGTTAGGGTTTGAGATCGAAGGAATCATCTCCGACCACATAAAGTATATATATTCTTGATCAGCATGACGAGCTGAGTCGATTAGCTTTGTCCGTCCGTCTTCTTGTCCGTCTGTCTGTTTCTACGCGAACTAGTCCCTCAGTTTTGGAGCTATCGAGCTGAAACTTTGCACAGAGTCTTCTTTTACTGCACGCTGCTAATATGTCGGAACCGACCGGATCGGATGACTACTTCTTGTAGCTGCCATACAAATGTTCGTTCGGAAAATGGGTTTTAGTAAGAAAAACTGGTTTGTTCTCAAGTATTACCGCTCTCAAACACGGTCATGGGTAATATGTAATGTTTTTACTTTTGAAGTTTGGTCGAAGTCGCTAACCGTTGAGACAAGCTATTTCAAGTGTATCAAAACTTCGGTACAGACGAAGTTAGCTTTGCTTTTTGTTTTTTTTTTCAAAGGCTTTTTTTCTGCAGAAATACTTTAGAAGATATAGCTTCGACCAAATATTCTCGAAATACAAGTAATTTTCAAATTACTTCAAACTTTAAACGCATTTATCTCGAAACCACGTTTTTCGAACTGGCGGCCATGATATCTCCAGTTACACTGAACCGATTTTGATGATTCAAAGTGAAATCGACGCAGAATTGTCACCATTCTGGTCTGACCCTCAATCATAATTTTAAAAAAATTTTTTACTTTTTTTTTACACTAAACTACAAAAAAAGGGCCCAAAATCGAATTTTAATTTTTCAATGGCCGCCATTTTGTCAAAAAAAAATCACAAAATTTTTTTTCGAGGGTCAGACCAGAATGACATCTATACTGATTATAACCCCGTTTTTAGTTTTCATTTCACACAACCTGGAGACGTGGAATCGTGGCCGCCAGCACTATACCTTTTTTTTGGACACCCACTTTGACGGCCGAGAACTTTTTGAACAGCCCTCGTATCGAAGCAGTAAAATTTTTTTTGTTTACTTTAATCTGTTTGTAACATAATAAAAAAAACAGAATTGGAAAAACTCTTTGCGTTTTCAAATAAGATTTTTTAAAAAAAGGTCAAAAAACAGCCTCGACACTACATCAGAGTCATTTGGCGAAAAACTGCTCCCCCCAACCCCCCGTGTGGCAAACTAGGATAAATACAGATCAAATATAAAGTAATCTACAACCACAACTCGCTTAGATGAAAATTAGGATCTCCACTTAGGAAAAAAATTGCAAAGTAAAAACTATTACAACCATATTTGATTTAACTAAGCCATTCTTGTATTAAAATCAATTAATATGCACATTGATTTGACTAAAAACATATTTAAGCTTTAAAATTCAGTTTGTTATTGATCACGAGCGGAACTCCAACTCTGAGAATTACAAAGTGGTTAAATGGCTTTAGACAAAAGTTAGATTCAATTCAATACAAGAAGTATTTTAAAGGGTTTTCCACCAGCGCGTGCAATGGCGCAACGCGTTGAGACGGCATTCCAAACGCAAGAACAAGACAAGAGCCCCGAGTTCGAAACCCACTAGAGTAAGTATACATTTTCAAATACAATAATATAAAGGCCTGTTTGGGTTATCACTTTCGACCAAAATTATCGAATTCGAATTTGTTAAATTTTCTGCTGTATGAAATGGATTAGGTTAATCAAATTATATCGTTATTATTTGTATCCGTAGAGTAAAGAGTAAGTAAAAACTATATGTTTGATACGGATTTCCTTCATTGTTCAATAGAAAAGAAACTTGTGAACTTAGTGAAAACCCGAACACCCTAACAGGAGATAGTTCTTTTTTTCAGAGAGTGAAATAATTAATTAGAAAATTGATTGTAAAATGTATTTCCTGAAAGTACACGGTTTAGACTTTAGTTAAAATATCTTTTTTTTTGCAGGAAACCCGCTCTCTTCTTATAAACATCAAATAGCCTTACTTCATCAAAGTAGTTATTCTAGAAACTCGAACTTGACGTTTTTAGATTTTTGTTTTGTAAGCATTGAATTCGTTGTTTTTTGGGGCCTTTGAATGGAGACGGGGGTTAGATTCAAGTTTCAAATTCACCCCAAAATGGGGTTCAACTCATAATTCAAGTTTTTTTTTTTGAAAAAGTGTCCATCAAATATTCAAATTTCAAATCAATTAAACAAATTTGAAGTGGAAATTTGAAATTTCAAGTGGCAAAGATTTCCAAGTAAAACTAAATTTGGCTGAAATCCCAAAAAGAACAGATGTGAAAATTGCAAGAAATTCGGCCGGACATGCCGACGTGAGGTTTCGTCGTCAACATGTGGCCCAGGTAAGCCAGGCAGGTCGAGAGGAAATAGGAAAAAAAATGGTTGAGTAATCAAATAACCTCTGGCTACCTGTCCACAGTTGCAGCTGCCTCTCTCAGGTGTGTATGGGCCTGGGATGTTGTTTGGCCAATGGATTAACATAAACGCAGAAAGACAGAACGACTGAAAGAAAGAACGAAAGAGGCAAAAGCGAGGCACAAAAACCCAAGCCAGGTTGAGAACTTAAGCGAACGCGGCTACCTGGACTCACACACGCTGCAGTTGCTCTCAGCTACACACTCACACAATGGAACACCTTTAACGGAAAAATGAAAGCAAATCTTTGTAACGAACTTGGCCGCCTGCAGAATAACCAGTATTTTTGAACCAAAAGCGAGGTGTGTATCTGTTGATGGCGAGTGTATCTCACGGATACTTGAGTGAAGTTGAGTTTTGTCTTTTACGCTCATTCGCCTCAAGTCGAACATGTCACGCACGACGCCCGCGTCTTTAGAGATATTGATGGGCACGTCTTGGCGTTTTACTACCTGTTGATGGGGATGCAACTGCTGATGCTGGCTGCAATTTTGCTGCACTTTGATTAATTACAAACGGCATAGAGGAATGTCAATGTCCCTGGCTCATTAACACTCGCCTGCGTCCAATTTTGTGGCTATTTTGCATGTTATTATTAGCTTCTACCATGCTACCAAGATTCCATGGGAAATTATAGCAAATGATGGCCTTTTAGGGCTCGCACTAATAACTCTATGTGGACGCGTACGTGGCTTTTGTATTAAGCGGCCTATTAGATGGGCCAACATACCAAACCGCTTGGAATGCATAATGAGAAACATTCATAAAGGGAAATTTTCATAAAAAAGAATAAAATGCTGACCAACAACCATCGGGACGTGATCTTGTCTGGTCAATATGATTTCAATTCTTCGATATGCCCGGCACGTACTCGATTGGCCACAGTGCTGGCAAAAATATTAGCCACAGCTTACAAAATAAAAGGTGCACAAATTCACACTCTCAGCTGAAACACTTTGAAATATTGCAACTACAGCAGAAAATATGGTCTTAAACTAGTTTTGCCACAGTTGGCGTTTTCTATGCTCTTCTGCGGGGGCGGGAGGGCGGCGGCGGCGGCCAAGCGGAGGCAACGCTAACGTTGACAAACAAAGGCGACAGAGCTGAAACTGAATTAACAAAGTGGAAACCTAAACAATTTTCAAGTTACCAAGACCAAGACTTTGCCTGGCGAATAGAAAGCGACGACTTTTGGTTAAATAGTTTTTAGCTAAAGCAAATTATGAACCATATTAAAGTGCTCATTAAAACTGTTATCAAGTAATGAGAGGTGAGCTGATGTCAGTTAACCCCCCCCCTCTAGATGGGAGAATTAAATATGCATTTGTTTATGAGATGTCAGATTTGGTCTACTCTTTGGAGGGTATATTCATTTTTTCACTAAATTTAATAGTTCTCAAACACACAAAGTTTTTAGAAAAGATGTCGAAAAAGTCATTAAAATATGGAGGAAAGCTAACTTCCAAGTTTTTCAGATAATAATCATTGAAAATCATTACAAAATGTGTCCCCCCGTTGGACTGTGTCAGAAAACGACCGCTATCGCGCGACCACATTGAATAGAGCAGCGATGGCCTCTGGTTCCTCCCAGGGGGCGAAAACAGTTCGCTATTCACACGTACACGACCCGAACGCTTGCCGAAGTTGAAACCAAAAGAGCAGAAAACCGTCATTCGCTCGCCAGAGTTCGAAGCGATTAGGTCGAAGCAAATTCTGGGCACTTTATTTTCGCACACCAATACTCTCTCACTTTTTGGCCTCGCTCTAGCTGGCCATCGCTGGAATAAAGGTACCGAAACAACCTTAAACTAAGCTCTCTGCCTCTCTTTGGTTGAGAGAAGAGAAACACACATGTTTTTTTTTTATTGATATTTTTGTTGGACGATAAGAGTTATTCCGATATGATATTTTTGTGCTGATATAGGCGATTATCGATATATTTATAAACGATATATCAAAAAAAAAAATACTATGGTAATTGCTAGAGCAAATTGTCATTACAAGACTGTCGATTTTGTTCTAGACAAAACGTATAGAAAAAATTAAATCTCCGAGAAATTTCACACTGAAACCATGGGTCTAAAATGTATACCTCCATTGAGCTTGATCCAGATACGGTATTTCGCCATAGATTTTCTTCTCTTATACGTTACTAGCAATAACCCGTCCTTCCTGCCTTCAACAGTTAAACCCCTTTAAATACCTACTTTCCATTCACTCCCACCCACTCTCCACCCAATACCCACCAACTCTTCACCCACTTGCCACCCACATACCACCCACTTTCCACCTACATCCCATATACATCCCACCCACATTCCTCTCAAATCCCACCCACATACCACCCACTTACCGCCCATATCCCGCCCAAATCCCACCCACATCCCATCCACTTACCAACCACTTCCCAGTGGGCATCCCGGCGGTATTTCCAACATCGGGAAATGAAAACACAAATGAATTCTCATTTTGACCTTACAAACCGAGTTTCAAGTCAATCGGGTGAAAAATAGTATTTTCCATGGAGAATTTTCCGGGCCCGGGGGGGACATTGAATTGAAAAATCACATTTCAAATTATTTCGAATTCTATCCTCACAAACCGAGATTCAAGCCAATCGGATGAAAAATATTTTATTTCATTCTGACTTTTCCGGGAATTTTCCGACCGTTGGGTAAAATTTTCCAACATCGGAAAATCGCATTTCAAACTATTTCGTATTCTGACCTTACAAAACCGAATTGTAAGCCAATCGGATGAAAAATAGTTTTTGCATGCAGAATTTTCCGGCCATTTTCCTCGTGGGCGGATTTTCCGAAATCGGGAAAACACGTGTCGAATCATTTCGCGTACTATGCTTACAAACCAAGTTTCCAAGTCAATCGGATGAAAATTAAAATTTTTCCCACACAAACTTTTCCGACGCTTTTCCGACTTTTCCGGGTGGAATTTTCCAAAATTTTTTCCAGTGCGCGCCTGCATAACTAAACGAAGGTCTATGCCAAATCTCAAACCTGTAGGAAAACCGTTTAGGCAGGGCGTTGATAATATGAGAGTCGGGCGTACAGATTTATATATAATATATAGATTACTGTGGTAATTGCAGGAGCATAATGTCATAACAAGACTGTCGATTTTGTTCTGCACAAATCGTATAGAAAAAACGAAATCTTCGGAATATTTCGTCCAGAAACCATGGGTCTAAAATGAATTCCTTCGTTCAGCTTGATCCAGGTACGGCATTTCGACACCGATTTTCTTCTCTTTTTGCGTTATTTCTTCGTAGAAATGCGATTTCTAAGTAGAATAAATAAAAAGGCTTTTTCAGTCCTGTTGGAAAAGACAAAATCCTTAAATATCTTTAATATTTGAGATCGATTTGCGCCGGCTAGGTTTTCATTTCAGATCCGTGGGTTTTAGCTGAAAGTTTCTTAGAAATATCCATACATGTCGTTTTTGCAATACGCTTCCACTGAACCAAAACTAGAGAAAACACTCGCAAACGATCCGCAATTAATCACCCGTCGCTCAGTTTGTGAGCAGAGAAAGTTTCATTCTCGATAGCTCGCAAACGATTTTTTTGCGAGCCTTTTTCGATAGTTTTTGTTTCGAGCCTTTTGCAACTCAATTTACCAATCGATTGCGAGCCTTTTTCGATACAACAGCATCAGTTGTTCGTTTTTCGTCAATATAATTTTTCTCCCTATTCACATATCACATTCAAACTCGAATGCGATATTTTAACGATCCTTTGACTGTCGTATCACTTTTGAACTCGAATGCGTTAGTTTTACGATACTCTCGCTTGAAGTTCGCTTCGTGGTGCAGTGGGCTATGTTGATTTTTTTTCTGCCTATACAAATCGAACCCCCCAAAACTATAATCTAGTTTCAGAAAATTAAATCATTTAAATCTTAAAGTTATCCGATTAGAAAGATAGATATAACGGACACTAGAAATGGTCAAAATAAAAATATATTGATATATCGATGTTTTTTGGTCCCGATATTTCAAATATCGATATTGAAAATTTTGATTTTTGATATTATCGATATTGATATTTTGAAAACAACATTCACGCATTCAAAAGTGTAAGCTTACAGCAGGGTTTCCCAAAAAGAGAGCGCGAAAATGTGACAGTGTTTCTCTCTAACACATAGTGAAGCATGACTTCGGCAAGCATTCGATGTGATTTGGCGAGTATTTTCGTGCCCCAGGGGCTATGGCTTGCAGCCTAGGCACGGCTAACAATATGAATGTATGCTACAAACGCTCTCTCGTTCTCTCTCACATTGACTCGCTCTCTGCTTATGCTAAACCAGCGATGGTCTCTGGTTCCCCCAGTGGGCGAAGACATTTCGCTATTTACACATATACGAACCGAACGCATGCCAAAGCTGAGACCAAGAGAGCAGAAACCAGTCAGCCGCTTTATTTTCGCACCTCAATCCACTCTCACTTCTTGGAATCGCTCTCGTTGGCCAACGCTGTGCTAAACTCTAGCGCTATCTTAAGTCTGCAATGTTTTCAACTAACATTTTTACAGTTTGGTCTTCGAGAAGTACGCATTTTTAGTCATCCGATATAATAGTCACAAGGGCTTAGTCAGGAGATTATGGTGAGAGCGGAACTCGTTTGGCCCATTCGTAGCCCAATTCATAAAATTTTATCGTCATTCTCGCGAGGTTGTTTGATGTTAAGCAAATATGAATTTGGGGGACATTGTTTGAATCTAGTACTGCCTGAATGTTATTGTACATTTGCTTGACAATTAATGTAAGCTAGGTCCCACAGGCAAATAATTGCCAAATTTTGTGGAAAATTGACTAAATATGGAACCATAGTTCTAGTTTTAGTTGTGAAATTCATAAGAAATTTTTATGAAAATTTGGGCAATTATTGCTTGGGACCATAGCTTAAGGGATATGTTAGATCATTTTGTGTATCAATCTAGTTGCCCTGCCATAAATTCTAATTCATTTTTTCGGGATAAGCCGGCTGTAACTTTGTCCATCCTGTAGCCTTTAGGCTACATGCTAAAGTGATTTTCCGCGATATCTTGAAAACAAGAGCTGGTTGAGACACCACCAACTTTGGTTGGGGGGCGTGAAATTGGATCATAATTTGGCATCGAGAAGGCTGGACCAAAATGGCTGTTGGCCTGTGTAATTAATCAAACTGTTTTTAACCTTTTCTAGGTATGGGGTGTACACAATTTCAATTTCTAAGCCAAGTTTTACAATCGTTTGTAAGGTTTTTGTACTCATTTCTAGAATGCTGACTCCTTTATGGATTAAAGTTAGCTTATATCTTGAGTTTTAACTTGTTTGAGTAAATCGTTCTCAAATCAACTATCAGTCCTGTTCTCATTTCCACTTAGGTTTTCGTATAAACGCTTGTACCTTGAACTCTATGTTAATAAGATTGTATGGAAAGTGACACTTATATCTACGGTTACTAGATCCGCTTTAAGTAAAAGTGGAATTGCTCAAGCAGCTGAAACCGACAGCTCAATGCCAAGTGGATTCAATTCGTAGAAAAATGAAGCGTTGATCTAGTAACCACAGATTTCCTTTACATCTTCCATTCAAATTTGTAAGAGTAAAATGGCCAATTCCAACGTTTATACGAAAACCGAAGTGGAATTGAGAACAGACCTGTATATTTCAACTTGATTTTAGCTTGCCATTTTTTCTCTCTGTGTATGCTTATCTGTCAAACAGTTATAGGGAGGTTCCCTTGTCTCGTTTTGCTCAATAGCAGCGGCATTTATCAAAACGTTTTATCCACTATCTATACCAGGGATCAGTTCTTACTCTGCCATCCAGTCACATACAGATAAACGCACTCGCTTGGAATGCATTCCACTCCTTATCAATAATAACCGCAGATTCAAAGCGAAAAATATTTAATTGAATTTATTTTTATAATTTACCTTTGTTTTTTGGGGGTAGTTTTGTGTTTCCTGTTATTTTTGCCAGTTCAAGGGGGGAGAAGAGTTTTGATCTGTATTCGGGAATTCCATTTCATAAATGTGCAGCCGACTTGAACATGCTCTCCTTTTATGTTTTGGTCTGCATTGTTCTTGTTTTCCTTCAGCGGGGGTTGCTTGTTTGTGTGTGTGTGTGTTGGGGGGGGGGGGACACAAATTTGTATTAGGGTCATATTTCACTTGTAGGGTTTCCAGTGAAGTTTCGTTTTAATTTTATTGTTGTTCGAGTTTTGTTTTGTTGTAGTGCATATTCAATATTAAGTTCCACCACCCTGCGGTCGCTTGCCGGCATTATTTTAGTCATCCCCTTCGGTTCTGCGATTTTAGTGCCAAAAAATATGTTTTTTGTCATTAATGAAAGGGCACCCTCAAAAATTGTTGTCGAGATGGTTTATAGTTTTCTATTTTGATATCAAACGTTATGTTTATTTAGTGGGTATTTAGAAACAATATGATTTGAGAGCCTTGAACACTTAAAACTACTAGAAAATCTTCAAAATGCTAATAGCTACAGGCACTAGACTTCTGCAACAAATTAAACTAATTTTTCTTCTAAATAACACAAATTTTTGATTAGAAATTTTATGCAGAGAGAAAAAAAATCTTACACGTCGCGTGAAGAAACGTGAATCCTAAACGAAACGTAGGATCGGTCTGCTAAATTACACGACCAGCTTTTTTCCAAATAACTCCTACATCTTTTAGGCAGCAATCTGCGTACCAGACGAACTTTTAGGTTTTCTAGGTTTTCTACATAATTGGATATTGAAATCCTACATGCGCTTTAGAAAATCTATACGAAAAATTTAGCCCTAAATAGTACTGACACTCGTCATTTAGATAACCTTTTCTCTTTTACTCTGAAATAGAGAAATAAATATACAAAATCTACACGAAAATGTAGGATTTCTACATGTTTTGACCGTGATTTTTAACCCATTACTTTTGTGTAGCTTTTCTGCATGCCGCTTTTAGTTTTCTCATTTTTACTCATGGCATGTGGTGATTTCTGCTTGCTGCTTTTAGTTTTCTCATTTCTACACGCGGCATGTAGCATGTGTAGAAAGCAGAAAATCTACACAAAAGTAATGGGTAGAAAATACCACTGTAGAAATTCTAAATTTTCTGGTGCTCCGAACGAAGACTTTTGAAAGCATGAGTTAATTCTACGAATGGACTTCAGAATTTAGATCCGTTCCGATAAGCAAGCCGTTCAACTGTTGTTCGCAACACATCCCGGCGGAATTTGAATTTGAGTGCATGACAATTGGGACATTCTCTGTCCATAGCACCAATCAGGACGTTCGGATGAGCGGAATATTCGTTGTCTGGCTCATACTTGAATGCGAGACGAAGGAGCGAAGCAGATGTAATTGTTCGATGTACTTATTGGCGTTGTCGGTCAATTGTTCTGCGTGTGTTAACATCTTCGGAAAGCCTTAACATTTCGCATGTGTTTTGCTGCATTTGTTCGACGGCCCAAATAGCCACCCCTACGTGTTGATGGCATTGTTTACTGTAACACCCACACAAAACACACACACAGATAGGCCAAATAGAATCGATTGATGAAAAACGATATTCAGTCAAGCCGTTTCGAAGGAGCTTGCTAACAAAGTTTGTGACACGAGATTTTTATTGTATAATCTTTGGTTTTTCATAGCACCTTCAAAATACTTTATTTTTTCTCTGTGTTTTGCTTTTGGGTATAGAAAAGTGCTAAAAAAAATCTCATTCCGACATCTTAATGAATTTGTTTTCAAAATTTGCTTGACTTGACCAATTCACTTAAGTTTTTATTTATATTTTTTGCAATGTTTGTTGTTTTTTCTTCTTGTTTACTCTGCAAAATAATCAAATTTCAAACCCAACCCAATGAAGGTTTCCCGCTAAAAAAAACGAAATTGCTTAATTGAAATAAAGAAACGAATGGCGACTGAAACAAACAAGAGACATTTGAGACAGCTAGAGAGAAAAACAAAAAACAAGTCCAAATAAATAACTCAGCCAGCGAATGGAGAATGGAGAATTGGAGCAACAAGCGACGGCGTCGGGTCAAGCCAAGCAGCCACTCAACATTTCCAATAAAATCGACACGAGACAAACAAACGAAAAAAAAGGCATTGACACAAAAAGTTGAACGCTTCTAAGGCGTCTGTGTGGTTAAGGAAATGCACGGGTAAAGTCGACCCAAATGGTATATAGAAATAGTTAAGCAATTTTGGTAATACGATATGGAAATGGAGCCACAGTTGGGGGTCTAAGAAAAGGGCCTAAGGAATTAAGTCCAGCTTGGTGAGATATTTCAATCACATTTTGGACCACACAAACACACTTGAAAATGAATCCCCAGACAGTTGCAGGAAAATTACCCAACAATAGAGCCTGCCACATCTTTGACATTGCTGGGTAATGGTAATAAAGCACCATCTTTACTGTGAGAGTAAGAGACGAGGACAAGAGCCAAGCATTTGACAAATTAGTTGGTCATTTGGGAATTTGACGGAGACGGAGAATGACAAGGAATGCGGCTCATAAGCACTTTGGAAGTGCACCGCCTTTGTTTTGTTTACCAAGGTGCACCATCGCCACCCCAAAAAAAAACAACAACAACACAAATTGCTTTTACAGACCGCGTTTTGTAAGCTCTTCTTTCATTCCCTGTCGCCACTTTGATGCACTCAATTGTTTCGATGATGATGATGATGATGATGGAACGTTGATGGAATAGTGAACGGGATGGGAAATGGGGAGTATTATTAATTGGATTTTACGCAATTTAAGCAATGAGTGCGTAGAGTATATCTAATTTGTATATCTTATGAAAAACCCCATTAGGTTAACGCACTATTAGTGTAAATGCACTTAAGGCAAATCAATCAAAATGCAGACAGTTTTGGGATTTCAAACATGACTTACAAGCTTAACCAGAAGCTTATCTTTTTAATACATTTATTTTGGTTTCACAATTCTGAACCCGAACCGTATGATGTTACAGTTTCTTGTAACTTATCCCAAAAATTTGACAATAAAGGCTGATTTGCAGAATGCATGAAGGTAATTTCTATGTCTAACTTTATATAGAAAAATTAGAGGGAAGCTACCCTTGGATCGAAATTTAGAATTGAAAACAAAAAAAAATTTTTCTAGGTATGGAGTTTAAAAGCCACCAATATTTTTGTTCAAAAAAAATGTTTAAAACATGTTATAAAATTTTTTTGACCAAAATTGTTAAAACGTGCTTGATTTAAGGTAAATCAGCAATATCAAATAATTATATTAAAGTTAAAGCATGTTTTCGGCATTTTTTATAAAAAAGTTCAATTTTTACTGCGAAATTTAATTAAAGCCAGTCTTAAAAAAAATAAAAAGGATACAGAATAAGGATAATAAAAAATCAATAAATAATGGATTTAACCTCCAGGCTTATTTATGAGCTCAAAAATGCCTAACCGGATGGCGCTAATCATGAATTCGAACTCTGAATCCGGTATTTTGGCCCATTCCTCAGTAACAGCCTTTCGAAGCTCTTCAGTCGAGTTGAACTTTCGTCCGCCAGCATAAACACGACGTGCAAGGTTACCCCACATGTTTTAAATTGGATTCATGTCCGGAGAACGCGCTGGCCATACTAAAAAGCTGGATATTCTTCTCAGTGAACCACCCACGAATGGCCCTTAAAACGAGAATGGGCGCATTATCTTGCTGAAAGATGGTGTCCGGGTCCGGCTACTGCTCCAAAAAGATAATTAACACTTCATCCAATAAGTTTAAATAGCCCTCTGTATTCCTGCGACCTCTAATCTTGCATATCGAGGTCCGATTGTAATATCTAAAAGCGTCCCAAAACATCACAGAGCCGCCAATACAGTTTTGGGAGGTCGAAATGCGCTCAGACGCCTTAATGTCGTGCCTTTAGTAACTAAAACCATCTGACCCATTCAAGTTAACCTTTTCTCATCTGAGAGTACCACATTTGTAAGCTCCTCCCTCGAAGACATTCGACGTTTCGTAATATCCCTTCTGGCTTATTTATTAGATGTCTGTCAATGCGGGCTTAGTCGTCATTTTCTTAAAGATTAACGGTCGCACGAGTTCAGAAGGTTACTTAAATTTATTGGATGAACTCTTAGTAGACTTTTTGAACCAAGAGTCGGACCCGGATACAATCTTTTAGCAAGATAATGCTGCCATAAACGTGTCAAGGGCCAGTCGTAAGTGGTTCAATAAACAGAAAATCAAGCTTCTTGAATGGCCAGCGCGTTCTCCAGACATGAATCCAATTCAGAACATGTGTGGTAACCTTGCACGTCGTGTTTATGCTGGCGGACGAAAGTTCAACTCGACTGAGGTTCTTCGAAAGGCTGTTACTGAGGAATGGGCCAAAATACCGGATTCAGAGTTCGAATTCATGATTAGCGCCATCCGGTTAGGCATTTTTAAGCTCATAAATAAGCCTGGAGGTTAAATCCATTATTTATTGATTTTTATTATCCTTATTCTGTATCCTTTTTAATTTTTTTTTAAGACTGGCAATCATATGAAATTGAACTATTTTATAAAAATGACGAAATCATGCTTTAACTTAATATAAATATTTGATATTGTTAATAAAAAAAAAAAAAAAGTTTACCTTTTTACGCATGCTAAATATTTTACTTTACTCTAGTCAAAACAGTTATAAGTAAAATTTTAAAATAACCCTTTTTTTTTATTTTATTTAAATTATCAATTTTTTACTTATTGGTTTTAAATAACAATTTAAATTATTATATTTTTTGGTTAGCAAACACAATATAATATGGAGATGCACCACTTCAACTTCAAAATTCGATTCGAAAATTTTGGAAGCAGCTGGAACAAGCCAATAAAAATTAAATATTTAAGTTATAATATATCAGCAATTTTTAAAAATAATAATTTAATTAATTCTTCCTGTAGTAAGTCAGTACAAATTTTCATGTAAAAAATTTTGGCATCAAGTCACCTGTATAAATAATATATATTTTAAGAAAGGTATATATTTTGAAGTTTGAACGCATAGAAATATTTTCTCCCATAAAATATATATTTTATAAGGTGAGTGTACTTTGTTTTTGTTTTTTTGTTGTTTTACAAATATTTATTTTAAAGCTATGAGTGAAATTTGACAAGTACTTTTCTTTTTATAAAATGTGAAAAGAAATTTATAATAAATAGTAAAAGTGTATGTTTTGTGAAATTTAATGTTATTTCAAAAATATTATACTTTTTAATTTGATTTTTGTAAAATGGAAATATAAAAAATGGAAAAGATTTTAATAAAACTTTTTTGTTTTATGTTAAGTTTAAAAAATATTATGCTTTTAAAAGTATTTGGTAAAAAAAATATAAGAGAAGAATATGGTCGGAAAATGGGTTTATTTAAATATTTGTTTTATGTGGTCTTACTCTGATTATAAAAAATGTTGAAGATTATAAAAATTGAAAAGAGAAGTTATTATTTGTTTAGTTATTGTTAAATAAAAGATTTTTTTTAAATAAAAAATTTATATTTAATAAATATATATAATTATTAAAAGTTTTTAAAAAATTTAAAATTTTAAAACTTTTGATAAAAATTTATTAAATAAATTTTTCTTTAGTATTAATAAAATTTTATTTTTTTTTTAACTCCGGTAATAATATATTTTTATTTTTTGTATAATGTATTTTTTTTTAAAATTTTTTTTTTATAATTTTTATTTATTTTAATTTTTATTTTTTAATTTTTTTTTGTTTTATTTTATTTTTTTGTAGTAAGTATCTCTTTAAGAGTAATTTTTCATTTTCAATTTTTCTAAATGACAATCAGCACTTTGTTAAATGTTAATTTTCATAGCCATGTCATAGCTTTCAAAAGCTGACATACATAGAGCTGCATATAAGATAAGCTTACCATAGTTTTTCCATTTGCATTTTTACCCATTCCCAGCCATTGTGTTGCTTTTTGAGTCTTTCTGCGTAAATTGCATTTAACGCAGCTCTTAACGCTAAAAACGAGGTCAAAATCCCACCCCCCCGCGATGGACTTTGCCTCTTAGAGTGCAATTGTCTATGAAAAATACATACATGTTTCTGTGTACCTCGCTTCGTCGTTTCCAACGCCAGTCAGTAGACTGACCAATCTTTTCATGTTTGCCGTTTGCCTGTTAATTTGGTACTTGAGCGTGCTGTCACAAAAGCAAAGCCCAATCGGCGGCTTCAAAGGCCCAAGCCATAGCTTTAGCTGACACTGCATTTCCGGCCATATGCAAGTTTCCCTTTTTCAGCTACTTCCGTGAGGCAGGCGCACGCACTACCTAATTTCAATTACGAGTACCTCCAAAGGTATTTAAACAAATTACGAGTCCATTGTAACCACAAAATGCCAATGCCAATGGAACTGTTGCTGTTGTTGTTGAACTTTTGTTTCCATTGAACCGGAAATTTGAAATAAATGCCTAAACTAAACTGAGACAACAAGTCCATGGGTCCATGGGAGAGCGTTTTGTGGAAACAAATGAAGCGCGAAATCTAAACAAAATGCCGCAAGGAGGGAATGAGTATGAGACAAATAACTTATATATACACCGATAAACAAATATCTCACATTTGTTTAGGCGGGGAAACGAAGTGGGTTTTTTTTTGCGTATTTGACATTTTAGGAGAATCAGAAGAAGAGCTATAGAATGCCAAGCATCATGCGCTTACTCCAAGGGAATGAGCATAACCTATCGCTGTGATTACGTGAGGATTCTTTACTAAATCAGAGTCCAAGGAAGGGAACACAAGTCCAGAAACATTTCAGTAAACTAAGGACAAGGTTGCCTACTTTATGTTGTTTGTGGAAAAATTATTAGATTGTCCCATGCAGATTGTTTCCCCACAAAAACGAAACAACATTAGCATTTTTAAGATCTTTTCATACATTCGAAAGTAAACTAAAATTGAGCTAAGATTGATTCTCAAAAAAACAAAATTCTACCGATAGTTCCTAGGCAGCTATAAGATATAGTCATCCGACCCGGTCGGTTCCGACATATTAGCAGTTAGAGTAAAATTTTTGATACTTTAACTGAGAGACTAGTTAGTAAAAACAGACAGACGTACAGATAGACGGACGGACAAAGGTCTATCGACTCCGTTCGTCACCCGATCAAGAATATATAGTTTATAGGTCGGAAATGAATATTTCAGCGTGCAAACTAGCACAATTATCATCTTTGCAAGGGTAAATTAAAGTTTATTCTTAACACAATATTCGCCGAAATGAACATGTGTGTTTTACCAGACGCCGCTGAACTTTAAAGAGTCAATGGAGACATAGAAAGCAGGTAGCGCAGAGGCGAGCAAATGGAGAGGACAGAAAAGTGAGCTTGTGTTAGTGAACAAGAGAGCTCTCCAGTCTACGGACGTTTAACTTGCATTGTTCACCAATTCACACAACCATAAGTTCGGCTCGCGTTTGCATAAAAACACGACTACTTCGCTCGTTGAGCTGGGGAGGCACTCCATTTGGCCAGCCCTGCTCTAATCTCAACAATAACAAGGTCTCAAATTGAGCCGTTGCGTTGTCGTAGTCTTCGGGTTTTTTTTTTCAAACTTAATTCTGAGCAGATATATTTTTATCGCCCGAACATCAAACTGAAAGGAGTGAATGTCTGTGTAGCCCTATTAAGGACCTTCCGGTTCTCTTATCAGCAAACTTTGCTATTGAAAAGCAGAGCTACCAAAAAGTGGTCCTTTTTTACAGGCTATCAGAGCAGTTACTCTCGGATACGATGAAAAAGTTAAACGAAATGACATTCCTCTGTCACCTGTGTCTTTTCTCAACTTGCGCTTTGCAACGATCATTTGATCCGTTTGCTTTATAGAATCTGCCGCAAGTGTCTTTTTTTAATGTATGTGTGCTGCCCATCCCAGCAGACCAAACACTCGCAAACGATATCGCAAATGAGTGAACTGCGATACTTATCCCGACAAAACTCTCGCAATCGGATCAAAAAAGATAGAAATATGATTCATATGTCGTTCAGTTTGTGGCAGTGAAAGTCTCGTTTACGATAGTCGCAAGAAATAGGTAAGCGAGCGTTTTGCGATACTTTTGTAATATTTCTAGCGAGCCGAATACAAGATTTACTGTATTATTTACTCCCTCTCTCTTTATATTTCATTGTTTGTTTTTCCACTACTCGACCTTTTCTCTAAAGCTCTCGCAGGAAAGCTCGTGTGCGAGTGCTTTGCGATAAAAATTTGACTTACGTTCTTTGCTCACATGCGAGCTCGTTTGTGCGAATTTTGCAATAGTCTCGCAAAATGCTCGCTTGCTGGTCTGCTGGGATGTGCCTCAATAAGCTGCAATTGTGTATGCGTGCTTACCCAGTGAGACTTGACTGCATGCTAGAAGCACTTCTGGCATAGAACTTTTGGCACCAAGACCTGCAATCTTCCATTCGCTTTTGTACAGGGGCGGAACGCAGCAGGAACTGTTCTAAAAAAAGGGACTTTTGCATCGGTTGTTGTTGAAGGTTAAACTTCGTAAAACCGCTCGGCTCTCCCTTTCAACTATAGTTTTCATTTGCACGCAGTCAGATGGCGTTCTCTTGGCAGTGGTGTTTGCACGCATGCTGGCATGGTTTCCAAAAAGAACGCATTCAGAACGTGTGCTACTAGAACGTTTTTAGCATGGTATCCTGCACCAGTGCTATAAGAATGTGTGAAGCATCGCATGCTAAAGCAGTTCCAAAGGAACTAACAAATATAAAAATGAGAACTATTCATTCAATTTTCAATTCAATGCGAGGCAAATATCAACTTCTAACTGAAGGCAAATGAAAACGGGGACACTCAAAAACCACGTGTTTTTTTGCGTGTTCCCCTTTGTTTTCTTAATCCATTGCTTTTTCGCTGATTCTCTGTTTGGGTCTCATTTCTCATTTTGGTTTCCAAAAGCACAGGTGCTGCATGCGTACCATTAGAAGCGACGTTTGCATGTAACGCAGATTTTCATGCTTGCAAAAAGCAAACGATCTTTAATCGTTCGGGTCCCACTTTTGGGTTCCAATAGCTCGCGTGCTGCAGGGACATTTGCATGCTATGCTGACCTTCCAAACCACTGCAAAAAGGAACTTGCATCGTATTTCATACAGATTGTATGCTGTCTTTTATACTCAAAATTTTAAAAAGAACAGTGCCAGATGGCATTCTTTTTGGAACACTTTTTAAACATGTCTAAAGGCCTCTATGGACATGCGAAATACGAAGAAGTTGCATACAAAAATTGAGGGAAGAAGATGCAGAAGTAACGATTTCGTCACATTTAACATTTAGCATACAGTAAATGTTACGCTTTACAGCACATTTGTAGAGTCTGTACCCCATTGACGAGGAATGTAATTACTTACGCCGCAAGTCCGTAGAGGCCTTTACGCTTTGCCTGCAAGGAAAAAATTGGCCCAACAACAACAAAAAAGACACTTTTGCTCTGACATTAGGATCTATTTGCTCAGTTGCTAAAAGCCGAACGTTTCTCTCATCGAGAATTACGAATTAGAAAGCACGAGAAAAACAAAATCAAGTGTTCTATTGAGAGAGTGAACAAGTTTGTTAGATTGATTCTGTCATAGAAGAAATAGCTACACAGACAAAGTAACCACCTTAGTAGTTTGTGGTTTATAGATTCATACCCCACCTTGACCCAGAGCCGGCTATATAACTTGATTATTTAAGCAACCCATAAACATTTCTTTGTTCTCACTAATTTTCTTTTCATTTTTGTGTCCAGACGACATACAAACTGTTCCTAAACACTATAAAGTGCACTCAAGTAAACAAAATGATCAATTTTCTGCCTTTGCGGAATCTTTCACAAATTCCACAATTTTTTTTTTTTTTTTGCTTCCCACCAAAAGCAAATGGAGCTTGCAATTGTTTACAACAAACAAGGTGCCTCCATATGGTGTTAATTAGTTGCGCTTGCCTGGTCTTAGCCCATAGAAAACTAAACAAATGCTAAATAATTTTTCAACCTACAACTTTCAGAGTACTTGAATTTTATTTATGTCGATAGTTTCTCAACGTTTTTTTTTTGTTATGCAAATCAAGTGGCGACATTAGCATAATTCTAACATTGAATTCATTTTTTTGTTTTTTGTTTTGTGGGCGTGCCAATGCAACAAACAACTATTTTTTATTTTTATTTGGGTGCTGGCCGAAAAAGGTCAATTACGCGACTTCCCTTAGCACTTTCCCAGGCCCCAGGTCCGAGCAAACCAAGCGCAACGGACTACCCATCCTCAATCCTCACGCGACTTTGCTTTACACAGTCGAGTGCATTTCCATGGGCAAAAGTTGGTAACAAATTTTTGGTTGCCAGGCCGCGTGTTTTGTTGTTTAATTTGAAGTCAACCTGGGGTTAGGGTTACTGAGTGAGCAAAGTCTGTCATTATTGTGATAAACAACTTTGGAATGAGCTGAGGGAGAGCAGGTGTCATCCGCTTTGGGTATGTATTTTATTTTTTTTTTTTTTTGTTACTATCTATTTTCAGCTGCACCTGTTAGTTCCCCTTCTCTTTCTCCTGCTAATTGCTGGTTAATTTTTTCGCTTAAACTCGCGTTTGATGGCTGCTCAAGTTTCGGAGATTCGTGTACCGTTAACTCTTAACGCCATTTGGGTAATTTAATCTAGTTGATATGCAATTTTTTTATTTAGCTGATTCATTTTCAAGAGAATTACACAACTTGAGCAAACTGCAAAAACAGCAGAAAGCCAAAAGAAAGAAAATCTGACACAGTTGGTTTTTTTTTAAATACATTTGCAAGGGTATGTTACGATGCAACATTTTAGTTTATCATTTCATGGAAGGGTACAAATTTTTAAAGATCTAGTATAGCTACACTCAAAAAAATACCAAAATTCACCTTGAATATTATAAAGGTGTCTATAATTTGTAGCCTAAGGAATTTCTGAATATTATTATTTTGTTTTTGGGGAAATAGCGATCAATCCTGGTCTATTGTGCCCCTCTACTGAGTTTACTACTCTCCTAGCACCTCTTTTTCCTGTACGAATGTCAGAATTTTCGTGAGTTTTAGGTTACTAATCTTGTTGGGGAATAAGATATGTTTTCCAAATCTGTAGAGCATCGCATTTTTCTAATAAATTGTAGCAAATTTTGGTCTTCTTGGTGTAAAAAGGGGAAATACAATCCTGCGGTTGTCCAGTAATAGAAAAGAAGGCAATCCACCAATCAGTTAGTTAGTTGCAATCCAGCACAAGAGAATAAACTGGAGAGGTATCGATGTATCGATCAATCAATACATTACACTGCCCTACACTAAGAAATAAGTAGAACGAATAATTTGGGTAAGAACGCTCTTCAAATAAAAGAAGCATTCGTTCATGAATTTGCAAGATTTTCGCTCTTGAAATCGAGCTGAATTCGTTCTCAATTTGGGTTTTATAGAAAGCAAAATGGTTGGTTCGGTTCAACCAATATTATAGACAACTAAAAATCTGACCTATTGCCTACCCGATGTCCAAAACCTTCGTAAGTTATATCGCCTACGGGAGTTTCTCGATTCGTAAAACTTAAACGAAACACCTAATAATTTTGTTCCGAAAAGTCAAAGTTTTTAGTAATCTTGAAAATATTTATCAAACTTCTTCTTCTTCTTTACTGGCCATTACAACTGTTTGACGGTCTGGGCCTCTGCAAGTAATGCTCTCCAGTCGCTTTTGTTCCGTGCGAGCTGGCACCAGTTGGTCACACCAAGCTTGGCAATGTCTGTGGAGGTCTCCCCTGCTTGCCTCTTCCACCATAGTCAGCCGCCTTCGAATTATAAGCTTTCCTTACTGGAGCTTCTTTGTCCATCCTGGTGACATGTCCAACCAGCGCAGCCGCTGTTGCTTTATGCGCTTGACCAGACAGGTGTCCCCATAGAGCTCATACAGTTCGTCATTATTTCGAATGCGGAAATCATCGCCAACTTTTAAACGTCCATAAATCCTCCGAAGAATCTTTCGTTCAAAAACGCTAATCGCCGCTTCATCCCTGCCGTCATTGTCCGCTTCTGCGCCGTATTGCGGACTGGGATGATAAGCGACTTGTATAGGGGCTAATTTTGTTCTTCGCTTGAGGTCTCTGCTCTTGAGCTCCCCACTTAGCCCGTAGTAGCATCGGTTTGCAAGAGTGATCCTTCGTCGAATTTCAGACTGATGTTGTTGTCGCTGGTTATCGTCGTCCGTCAACAAAATCCTCTACAGTTTTAAAGTTGTAATCTCCCATTGTAACAGATTGTCCAAGACGCAAAGACTTTTCACCCGGATACTAGGTATTCCGTCTTGTCCTCATTTACCGCTAAACCCATTAGTTCAGACTGCCTCTCAACCTTCGGTTGAAAACCCATTTTAAGCCCAACTTAGAAAACAAATTTTATAGATTGTGGATTAGGCTTTAAGTGGATGCTTACATTTAGGGGCTTCCGGCACAGGGAATGGGATATATCTCTTGGATTGAAAGGAAGGCTAATAATATTTACACGCTCTGGAATATGGGAAACATCGCTGAACAAGAAACTTCAACGACACACTAATAACTATGCCTCCCGACTTGGTTCATTTAAGTCTTTCAGAAAAAAAATTAGTTTGGGCTTGACTGTGAATCGAACCCTGGTATATAGCGCCATCGCCTAATTTTGTAGCTTAACTTCTACACTGTTAAGGGTGATTGAGTTAATTTAAATTGTGTTTTATTAACATATTTTTAAATTTTGCTTAAAATTTTTATTCTGAGTTGAAGACAACTTTTTGAACAGGTAACAGATTTCCAAACCCCTTTTAATAAAAGTTTTATTGTAAACGGTGATTTATTAGCTATTTTTGGCAACACTGGTTTAAACAGCTGACGCACGCTTCGGGTTTTGTTTCACTGTCAAACATCTTCAGTTTGGTCTATAATTTAACCATGAATCGTCTTACAAACGAACAACGCTTGCAAATTATTGAATTTTTTTTTATCAAAATGCGTGCTCTGTTAAGAAAGTTCATCGCGCGCTTCTTCCATTTTATGGTCAGTTTAATCGACCCACTGAAGCGGCTATTCGGGCTATTGTGACTAAATTTCGCACCAAATTTAAATTGTTGGACATTAAACCACCAACACGCTTACGTAGAGTACGAACTGAAGAAAATATCGCAGCTGTATCGGCCAGTGTTAATGATGACCATCAATTATCGATTCGTCGCCGTTCGCAGCAATTGGGCCTCTGTTACTCAACAACGTGAAAATTTTGCGGAAGGATTTAGTGTGAAGCCTTTCAAAATAACAAAGGCCGAACGACCTACCGCAACGTAGAATTTTTGGTGAATGGGCTCTTGAAAAGTTGGCCGAAGATTCACTTTTTTACCGTAAAAATATGTGTTCAGCGACGAAGCTCATTTTTGGCTACAATGGTAAAGCAGAATTGTCGATTTTGAGTGAATATCAGCCATAAGCATTGCAAGAGCTACCAATGCATCCAGAAAAAGTCACAGTTTGTGCGGTTTATGGGCTGGTGGCATCATTGGACCGTACTTCTTCAAAGATGATGCGAATCGTAACGTAACTGAATGGTAAGCGCCACCGTGAGATGATATCCAACTTTTTTGTCCAAAAATGCCATTTTGACTTGTAACATGTGGTTTCAACAAGACGGT
>JAEIFU010002453.1:0-43691 GCA_018904235.1 Lordiphosa stackelbergi
TTGATTTGAGACGTTCGGTTAATGATCCTTTGATACCCCATTTGCTGGACAATGTGCCACCCGAGCATATCGATCAAACGAATGAGTCACGCAGGCAGGCGGATCGTCAGTTGGCCCTGTTCTCGCTCTATCCGTATGCGGAAAGTGAAACCGATGCAGAGCATCGCCTGCCCGCCGAGTTGCCTTTGGAGCATCAGGGTCATCGCATACAGGTAAAGTGTCTGCAATTGCGTCTGGAACTTGAGGTGGAGCCCATATTCGCCTCAATGGCCATCTATGATGCCAAGGAGCGTCAAAAAGTTTCGGAGAATTTCTACTTTGACATGAACTCGGAGAGTCTGCGGCGTATGTTGTCGGGTCATGTGGGTGGTCCGGATCTCAGCACTCAAAGTCACTCGGCCATATTTGAGGTAACCCAGCCAAGCAATGATTTGTTTTTGGTCATACGCCTGGAGAAGGTTCTTCAAGGGGATATCAATAATTCTGTGGAGCCTTACCTCAAGGAGGATAAGGACAAGTACCGGGAGAAGGTGAAATGCAACGCTTTGGATTATTGTGAACGTTTGGGCAAATATCGCATGCCCTTTGCCTGGACAGGCATCTACTTGAACAGCGTTTTCAATGGCGAGAATTTGGAAGGAGCCCGGGATTCGGCGAACGAACCCACCGGTGGTATACTTCATACAGCTCCCAGTTCCAATAGCCTGGATCGCAAGTCCTCTACCTCCAGTTTTGATCAATTGAGACGCAAGGCAAACGATATGAGTGGTACTCTGACTCGACGCGGCTCTTTGGAGCGCAAGGATGCAGCCAAGCGACGTTCCTGGTCACCAGATGATTTTGCTAATGTGGTGGAAAACTTTCGTCCCATTACCTTAACCGTTTCGAGTTTCTTCAAACAAGAAGCGGACAAAATGCGAGATGAGGATCTGTATAAATTTCTTATGGAGCTCAAGCGACCCAGTTCCATGATGAAGAAATACAAATGTCTACCCGGTACCATTAAACTAGAAATCTCGCCCTGTCCGGAGCTGGTAAAGAATGCTTTGTCCCCCGAATTGGCCAAATTGGAACCGCAAACCTTAAACGAAGCTTTGATTGAGCGTCCGGTTAAAGAGATTCTAGAATTCCCTCCCATTTCAATATACAATCCTCACTACACCTATCGCAATCTGCTCTATGTGTCACCCAAAGAATTGAATTTCAATGCCCGTGCGGGTTCAGCTCGTAATTTGGCTGTGCGTGTTCAGCTGATGGCAGGAGAGTCACCACAGGATGCTATCCCTGCCATATTTGGCAAATCCTCTTGCCCCGCCTTCTCCAAGGAAGCATTTACCGCTGTTAGCTACCACAACAAATGTCCCTCATTCTATGATGAAATCAAAATGGCTTTACCTGCGGCTATTAAACAGAATCATCACCTATTCTTCACCATCTATCATGTATCCTGTCAAAAGAAGCCGCATGAATTGCAACCGGCAGTGGAAACACCCATTGGCTATACCTGGTTGCCCCTACTCGATGAGGGTAAACTGAAGGTGGGTGAATTCCATTTGCCTGTCATGGTGGAACAGCCACCAGAGAACTATTCATTCATACCCCCAAATGTTCATTTGCCCGGCATCAAATGGCTGGACAATCATCGTCCCGTTTTGCTGTTGTACTTGGATGCAGTCACCGCAGTGCATAGCTTGGATCCACATTTGGATCGTTTCTTTTTGATATGCGAATACCTGGACACACGGAACATACCCTCGCATATAGGCGAAATGAATTTTGAGGGAGAGTTAAAGAAATGCCTCTTGGACATAGAGCAGACACAGCGTGAAGCTTTGGTCAAGCATTTACCTTTGGTTTTGGATAAGCTCATTGAGCTGCTCATCACCACGCATAAACTGGCCGGCGGACAAATAATGTCATTGGGTTCCACCGTATTCGAGGTGCTTTGCATGGTCTCCGAACATCTGTCTATACTGCAAGATGATGAGCATTTCATGGTGGATCAATATGGACGGCAGAGTCTGTTATCGACCTATGTTCAGTTTCAGTGTAAAATACCACATCCCTACGCAACCGGAAGCAAAGGTGAGTGTTAAATGTGAAGCTCTTGATGGTATTGGTTTTGCCAATTCTGCAACTGTTTTCGAACCTAGGGGGAATATTAATCCGATTTGGGCGTGTCCGTCTGCCCCTCCCTTCTTCCGTCTGTATGAACAAAAGAGAAATCAGAGTTGCTAATATTGAGCTTAATTTGAAGCTAGCCATGTTTACTATGTAAGTTGTGCAAAATTTGGGTCTCTATCTCTTATAGTCACTGAGATCGACGCGTTCATACAGACAGACGGACATGGCTAAATCGACTCGGCTGTTGATGCTGATCAAGAATATATATACTTTATAGAGTCGGAAATGTTTCCTTCTCCCTGTTACATACATTTGCACAACTTCATGATCCCCTTTTACCCATTCTTAATGGGTACAGGGTATAAAAACCGCTAAGTGCTTAAGAAACCGGCGACAAATGACCACACATACTTACTTATATTAATGATTACGACAATACTGAACTGCGATGACAACCATGGATGACCAATGGTAAAGAATATGGTTAAAATTCTAAAGAATGTTTTAAACCACTTTCCGTGGCTGACTATCAGTAAATCCTGAAAAAATACCAAGGAGGATAAAAAATATGAATATTGCGATTCTTATTTATTTGTCCATTACAGCTGTTACTCTGTTATTATTATAGCATGATCTAACTGCAAGTCGAAAGCCTCTAACAGCCGCTTCTTCATTGTACCTTCACTTATAAATATAATGTTACGCATTTATAGGATGTTTTGGAAAAAACTATTTGTCCACGCGCCTGACGTGATTGCATATCCATTACCTTTTATTAAGGATGTTTCCTTCATCACTGAACCGAGTTCCTCTTTAAAAAGGTCCGTAACATTTAGTGATACCAGTTGGTTGACGTTAGAACTAGGTCCAAGACGATTTCCTAATTCAAGGGCAAGCGATATGAGGTCTTTAATACCAGAATTGCTTATGACACTGAATGGCCGACAATTTTGAAAGACCCACTTCGTCAAAGTTGACCGTTGTGACCGATGATTTCGTTTCCGTATCTACGTGTTTAGAAGGGTCATGCCCGTTACCAATGACTTTTATTTTGAAGAACCTGTTGCATTTATGTCAGACTAAATTCGTCGTAGACCCATAAAATTTAAAATCACTTAAGCACCTTCGGTACGCAACAACATTTGGAATTTCATTTTTCGTCTCTCCAAGTACATGACCAAACACACAATTTTTATTTTATTTTTTCTAGAAGATAACAAAGTGTTTTTCAACACTGAAAATTATATTCAACCTGTTAATGTCATGACCTGGTACTGGGCTGGTGATGTCAGCTTATTTTTTCCCAGTACACTTTGTTGTAGGAGATTTAATTTTTAAACAAATTACTTGATAACCAAGTTGACGTGAAAACCCTAATTATATTATCTAACTTAATTTTTGTTTTGAATGCAATGTTGAAAGAAATCATTTTTATGATCACTTTCTGTGGAAATGCCCTATATTTTTTTATGTGGTGGCAACCCTGCAACCCTTATTTATATAAAAGTAGCATATAACCCGACGCGCTTTGCTACGCCTTCAACATATAACCAATATCAGAATCAGTTTAAAGCAATCGTAAGAGTCAAATATTTAACGAATTTAAAATTTTTTTTAAAATTTGTGTTCTCCTTAGAACTCAGAAATCTAATTTTACTTTTAAAGGTTTTACTTACATTGCTTTTTCCCCTGCAGTTTTTCCCTCCAATTCCCTCCACTTCCCATCCATATCCCACTTACACTCCATCCACTTCCCACCAACGTCCCGGATACTTTAAACCCACTTTCCACCCACATCACTTCCTCTTCCCAATCACTTCCCACGGCATTTTAAATTATTTCATATTCTATCATTATAAACCGATTTTCAAATCAGTCGGGTGAAAAATAGTTTCTTGCATGCAAAAAACACATGTCGAATTATTTCGCGTTCTATGCTTACAAATCAAGTTTTAAGTCAATCGGATTAAAAATAAACTACTTTTCCGGGTAGAATTTTCCAAAACCCCGTCTTAGGGCCGTTTTCTCATGTTCCTGTTTTTGCTAAAATCAAAATCCACCTAGATTTTGCAACTAGGTGGTTTTCGTGCAATTGGTTGTCTCATGTAGATTGATTATGAGTAGACATCGGATTTTAGGTTTTTTTTTTGTTTTTGGTCTAAAAAATTAAAAATTTTGGCATTGGGCTAATAAAAATATTTAAAATAAATTTTAAGATGATCATATCCAAAATATGGGCAATTCTCTGATGTCGAATGCGACATTTGTACGCAATCAAACTGAAAAAAACATGTCCCTAGATTTTTTTTAATTTTTTTTAAATGCGAATTTTATAGCTCTTGGTTAGCACTATAATCTGTGTTAAGATCGATTTTGGGCATTTGTTCATTTTCAAGATAATCACAAAAATGTAAGGCATTCGCACGCGACACAGACAGAAGTCACTTTTTCGAAAACTAGCTCAAGCACTGATTTCAGCGAAACATGATGGAAAATTGTAATGCAATTAATTTTAAAATGTTATGTATTGATTGTTCTTAATAATGCATTTCGTTTGACTTCAAAATATTAAGTAGTTTTTTTTTAAATTGAATTTGAATCACTGTCGCACGCTACATGTCGCACGCGACATTTTCTTCCATCATAATTTTTATGTGGTTTCTGCTATAATGCGAAGCAAAAACTTACAGTTTATTGCATTGCCATAGTTTGTCATGGTTTCTTATGCATTTATGTATACCCCTTTGTACCAGTTGAACGATTGTAGATAGCGAAAGTACACGTAATCTATACTCACTTTTTACCAAAAAATTAAGCAAATTTAATGTCAAAATGAGAAAAATTGCGCTAGCACGGCCGTGAAACCGAATATATCCAATTGGGTTATTAGTAAATGTAATATTACCTACATAAGTTTAATTTAATTTTTTCCCTATGAAAATTCGATAAAATATTGTGTTTTTAACCACTTTTTAATTTTTGGCCCAGGTTGACCTTTTGGTGGAAATGCCCATATGCTTTTTTATAAAAGCATATGCTAAAATAGGTTCGAAATAGGTCAAAATATGTTAAAATAGGTTAAAATATGTCAAAATATGCTTTTCTCAAAAATACCACTAAAATTCCGTACTTATGATTAGAACGCAATAAATACTAAACTCGAGAAGGTACAATACACAGGCAGGCTCTGTAAATGCCTCATAACGTACTATTCAAAGTACAATTACGGTAAATGGTTTGAATTGTATTGTACTTCCGTTTTCTCGTACGGTGGGAGTCGAATAGTAGTACCGAATTTTGTGAGTGTGTTCAGTTTACATACGAGCAAAAAGTGATTCGAGGCGCGAACCTTATCATAAAAATATCATGAAATTTCGGTTTTGCTTAGCATCTGGCAGATTCCTACACTTAGTTGCAAGCGAAAATAATGGAGCTGATGACGTTTCGGATTTTTTTTTTTTTCTTCTCGATCATTTTTCCTCTTCACCATTGGTCATCCATGGTATCGCGGATCGGTAAGATAACAATCATAGCCTTGCAGTTGCTTGTGGTATTTAAAAGCAATTTTTTAAGGAATTATTGATTAAACTACCATGGAGAGCCTAAGCTAAAAGCTAATGCAATAGTTATGAAATGATTTGCAACTTAATTGGTGTTTTAATATGGTGCAATACTGCTACTAGTCCTCTTCTTTTCGCATTTCGCAATTTAATTTTTTGTCCATCACGATAAAGTGATTTTAAATACAATTCTTCTTTTTCGTCCTTCCTTTTCCATTATCTAAGCTCTATCGTTCCTTTCAGAGTGTAACTTACCTACTCCAAGGTCAAACCAAAAAATTCCTTTCCCCAGAGCGTTCCTCCAAAACGGATTTGATCGCCCGCGTGGTGAACACAAAAAAATTGGGACCTACTTTCTTTCGGTCGGTGCGCTACGAAGCATTTACCGTAGTTTCTTTGTTCGTTACTTTCGTTTTTAACCATGAATAAAAGGCATATTTTTATGTATATATTTTCTCTCTAAATATGTAAAAGCATATGACATATTCCAAAATAGGTCGAAATAGGTTAAAATATGTTAGCATATTCTCAAATATGCTTTTAGGTCGAAAGATCAGCAAATATGTCAAATATGCAAAACCATGAGGATTTAAATTGTTCTACTTTTTTATGAAACAAATTTGTATGCAATCAGAAATTTTTTTGGACCCCACAATAAAAATATGTTTTTTCACCCTAAATCCGATGTCTAATTATGAGTTTGGGCATTTGCACTACGGTCACACCGGCAGGTCTGAAGGCACTAAAAAGTGAAGTTGACAGCCCCTTTGGACTCGCTAGTTTTGTTGATATGTCCCTTGCGCACCAATTTTAAAAAAGAAAGCAAGCATTTCACAGAGGAGGAAAATTTTTTCGCAAGCACTTGTAGCTATGGTTGGAGATTAAGAAAAAGGACTATAGCTAAGTTCACAGGCAAATAATTTAGACAAATTTTGATGAATATTGTGCTATATAGGCCAAATTAGAACTTTTCAGCCTAATTTGATCAAATTAGTTGAATATGAAACGATAGTTTAAGTTTTAAATACAGTAAAATCAATAATCAAGGCAATTTGAATCACATTTTGGCCAAATTAGTTGCCTGTGTGAACTCAGCATAAGCAACGACCTAGGGCAATTAGTATCATCATTTGTCTCTTCAGCAATGTCTGCAGGTGTCTTGTATACCAAAGGCACATACAATATTTTCAATTTTGGTTTAATTATTAACAATTCAGATTTTCTGTTTTTTGCAGCGTTTTTTTTATTTCAAAAATTTTTAAGTGTGACCATATGCGCACTCATAAAAAATACTTAATATGGTGTCATGTACATTATTTTCAAATCAATGAGGATGAAGTACATTGCTACGAAATCCATCTAGTGATTTAGCCTTGAACATGAGCAAACCAGCGCAACAAATCCACCTAGATTTGCAAAAGCAGCAACATGAGAAAACGGCCCTTAGTATTCAATGAAAACTCCTGTCCATATTTCAGCTTTCTATCTCTTAAGCTCTATTTACACCTGAGCACTCAGCTGAGTTTTCGTCAGAGAGTGCTGTCAGACAGTGTGACAGTTGGGTCTGGTGTGGGATTTGACACACTTTTTTTTCAAAAAGATATTGGGATAATTGAACATTTAGGTTTTCGGTTAGAGGTCATCAATCCTCTTATACTACACCCCAGCCATATAAGCTCTTCGAGCCACGTTGGCCCATTAGACTGAGCGACGCCTATATGAAAAATATATTTATTCGATACTGTGCCTGAAATAATAGTGCAGGGTCGGCATGTGACTTACCATGAGAAGAAGTTAGCATTTTCCACCCTAACAATTCATGACACGCGAGCTTTGTTCGTGTTGAATTCTGCATAATTCAACAATCGCCCAAGTAAAGGCTGGTTGGGTCCTTTAGGAGCGATTTTGTTTTACTTATCCGATTCCTACTAATTTTTTACCGTCTTGAAACCGGTTTCCATATTTCCACTAAAGCCATATTTTGTAAAGAAAACCTAATGATAACAAAATAAAATCAAAAAGGTAAACAGTTTCGTTCTCGCTCACAAGTGGAATTAGTTTCAAAGAATTTTTATTGCTCACTTAAAGGAAGAGCCTTACTGAACCATTATTATCTATTTAGATTTTTTTGTGCCTCACAAAGTTGCTCATCTCGTGGACCTGCATAATGTTAATTCAAATGTTTTTCTTCCGCAGATCTTGGAGCTCGTCAAGTGCGTCTGCTGCACGAAGAACTGGCACTACATTGGGTAGTGGCCAGCGGTAAAGCTGCTGATCTGGCCATGACAAATTCCTGGTTTCTTTTCGAACTGATGGTCAAATCGATGATTGAACATTTGCACCAATCAAACTCCTTGTCGCCGCACACACCGCGCAAACATCGTTTTCCACATCAATTCAATGATGATCTCTCCACATTGGTGCATTTGGTTACTACCAAAGTGGTTGGCTATCATAGCACCAGCAATGAACCGAAATTGGCTCAGTCCTTGAACGCTAGCCTGGCCTTCTTCATTTTCGATGTATTGAGCATTATGGATCGTGGCTTTGTGTTTGGTTTGATTAAAACGTACATCAAAGTGTTGATCTCAAAGAATGCCTCCATTCCGGATCTGATGAATTATAAAATTGATTTTCTACGTATTGTGTGCAGTCATGAGCATTTTGTGGCTTTGAATTTGCCATTTGGTACTTCATACACCACCATGATATCAGCCTCGGCACCCTGCAGTCCCACACCTAGTACCACATCGAGCAATAGCCAGACATCATTCGTGAGTAGCTACAAAATTTGTTTCCTTTTTTCTTGACGTAATCTCTTTTTCTACTTAGGGTTCTCTGGAGCGTGCCTTGCAGGCGGATCTAAGTCCCGAGTTTAGGCAGCAACATTTTTTGGTGGGTCTGGTCTTGGGTGACATGGCCACGGTATTGGAAGTGCCCAATCCCCAATTGCATGGCAAGGCTATACGTTGTCTACGTAATCTAATGACCTCGCACGATCTGGATGCACGTTACAGCGACAAGGAGGCCCGTGCTCGTGTGGCCTCACTCTACATTCCATTGCTGGCCATTGTAATGGATAATATACCCCAATTGCAGCAACATGTCGCCAGTGGAGACCATCAGGCAGATCATATGGGTCAGCTGGAAGACTATCAGGGACCACATCAAACCATTACCACCACCACCATTAGCCCCGAGGTGGCCTATGCCATCTCAGGCAGCCGCACCTATGAGTACTCCTATTTAAAAGAACAAGCCCAAAATCGTTCACCTTTAAGCACCGAGAACACGCGTCATTTGTTGGCCTGCTGCCTGTGGGTTTTGAAGAATTTGGAACGTACCATTCTCTACCGTTGGCTGTTGGGCTTAAGCCCACATCGTGTGCATCAAATGTTGCAGGTTTTAAATCTCTGCTTGAAAATCTTCGAATATACGGGCCAACAACAGCAACAGAAACGTTTGCCCACCTTGAAGCGTACCCAAACGCAAAGTTTCCGTAAGACAGCCACGCCCAGCAGCACGGCGGATGTCAAAGAAAAGCTGGAGGAGTGCATTAGAGGAACAAACTCGGCTCGTTATGATCTCATTCAACGTCGAAAAGATCGCAATTCCACTGAAAAATTGCGTTGGCGCAAAGATCAAATGCCCTATCGTTCACATTATACGACAGACAACAGCAGCGGATTGAGACAACATGATCCTGAACTAGAGTTGAGTCACTACATTGAGGGTTCGCTGTCTACGGAAATAGCTTTGGTCATATTGGACACTTTGGAGACAATAGTACATGTGGCCACAAATCTGCATCATCAATTGCTGGGCACAGTGTTGAAAGTCTTGTTGCATGCTTTGTCTCGCAATCAGTCCACACGGGCATTACAAAATCTATTTGCCTCGCAGCGTTCATTGATTTTCAAATTTCCCAATCTTTTGTTTGACGAGGAGACGGACATTTGTGCAGATTTATGTTTGATTTTACTCAAACATTGTGGATCTTTATTGCCGGGAATACGCTCGCAGGCAGCCGCATCGCTTTATTTATTGATGCGACAGAACTTTGAAATTGGAAATGTGAGTATATTTAATTTTATGATATTATTATTTTAAGGAATTGGATTGCCATAGCAACTTAGGGCTTTTACAACCATTTTACAGTTTTGCCACAGATTTTAATGAGTTTTAAACGAAAAGCTGATTAATGTCTTTCTAAATTTATTCGAATATTCCCAGGGTTTTTAGGGCGTGCTATGAAAAATCTCTGGTGTTTTGTATGTAAATTCGTTTGCATTTCAAATAAAAATTGTATAACTTTATATATAATTGACTTGGCTTTGAATAGATCAAGTAAAAGAGCATTTTTGTGTTGTTTCACAAATAAGCGAATACAGTTTCAAGACTGCAAAATTTTTATGAAGGTTCGGTCCGGACTTCCTGTACTTTTCGAACATAAGAGCTTGCTCTTTAAATCTTGCACTCAACTATCTGGCGCTGGTCACGCTGATTTATCTTCGGCTTACGTTCTCCGTGTTTTGTTTTTTTTAAAAAAAAATTTTTCATATTCATTTCGGTCTTTTACAAAAATTTCGCACAACTTCGTCGGATCGACCAATTTTTCAGAAAATTTCACGAAATGAACAATTCTCACTTTTGAGCGCCAAAATTGTGCCTTTTTCCGACATCTGACAGCTACGGCCCACTTGGCATATTTACAAGTCTGTTACAAATAGTTCTCAACAGGAAGTGTACTCAAATAAAATCGCCGCCATAAAACACAGAATAAGAAATTAGATTGTGCGGCTATAGTAGTGCACCGCCCACAAAATGAAAATGAAACAATTCGGTTAATTTTTGCTTTGAGAGTGTTGATGTTTGTCACTTATTAAATCTCATTTTGAACGCCCAAATTTTTTTTTTGTGAGGCTCTTTCAAACGGTAATCGCAAATTGTTTTTCTACCTCTACTCTTTCTATGCGTACACTGAAAAATCAAGGTGCGGCTGTAGTATTGCACCAGAGTTGGCAGGTGTGATATTACAATGGACAAAAATGTACGACTTTGGCTGAAATTTGGTATCAGCTTATTGTGATTTTTTCTGTAACCTAAGATGTGGGATAATATTAGCGAAATTATTACAGTTTAAGCACTAGAAAAAGTTGCATCAACAAGAATGCAGGGAGAATTGTTAGTCTTTGGTGACTTGTATTGTATCTGGATTCAATGTCAATTTGAAATCAAAAACAACAACTTAGCATTGACCAAATTTTAGACTCACGTATTGGAATTAGAAGAACGAAGTCTGTTTGAGAATAATGCCCACCTATGTAAAATATTTCTTGATCCGAGATATAATATATCTTTATCTGCCGAGCAGAAAATTAACTGTGTTAAATTTCTATAAAATCTGCAAAATCAAAAATTGGACAACCATACTTTGATTGAACTATCAGGGGAAAACAGTCCAAAGCTAAGTTGGTCGGAGATTTCCAACAGTTCAATCTGACATCTTCATCAGTACCACCCACACAAACAAGTGTTGAACGTTTGTTTTCAGGAGTCGAATTTTTAATAAATCCCCGCTTTTGTCGACAGATTACAAAGAATAAAAATTATGAAACCTTTAACTAATTTTCAAATAAAAAATAAATATCCGTTCTCGAAGCCACATATATTATTCTAGTCGATTTTTTCAGAAAATTTTACAGAAAAATTGAAGTTTAAGAAGAGCTCAAGCATTGCAAAAAATGTGAGATGTTAGAGGTGGCTGTGTTCCAAGTAGTTGATTCTGATTTACCAGCTGTAGCTAGGTAGTAAGCGAGTTGGATAGCGAATTATTTCAAAGTCGATAGCAAAGCCTTCTGCTGATTGCATCGGGGCCTTTCAAGTGGCTAGACCTTCATTTTTTTACCAGAGAAACGAACAATATTACAGATTTGATACACCCAACTAAATCTAAAATTGTTTGTTGATTTATTTATAATTCACAATTTCTTTCTCTTAATTTCCCTGCAGAATTTCGCTCGTGTCAAAATGCAAGTGACCATGTCGCTTAGCTCGCTTGTGGGCACTAGCTCTGCTTTCAGCGAACAATCGCTTCGTCGCGCTTTAAAAACAGTCCTAGTGTATGCCGAATCTGATGGCGATCTACAGGAGACCTCATTCCCTGAACAAGTTCAGGACTTACTGTTCAATCTTCACATGATACTCTCCGATACCGTAAAAATGAAAGAATATCAAGAGGATCCCGAAATGCTGCTGGACCTGATGCATCGCATAGCCAAGGGTTATCAGAACAATCCCGATTTACGACTCACCTGGTTGGAGAATATGGCCAAGAAGCATCGTGAGCGTGCCAATCATACAGAGGCGGCCATGTGCTATGTACATGCAGCTGCCTTAGTTTCAGAATATCTCAGTATGTTGGAGTCCCAGACACATTTGCCTGTGGGTGCGGTGACTTTCCAACGTGTGTCACCCAATACACTAATGGAATCGGCCGTCAGCGATGATGTACTTAGTCCAGGTGAAGATGGCATTTGCTTAGGTAATCATTTCACCGAAACGGGTCTCAAGGCCTTGCTGGAGGAGGCTTCCAACTCGTTTCAAGTGGCTGGCATGTACGAGGCTATGAACGAGGTGTATAAGATTTTAATACCCATCTGTGAGGCCAATAGAGATTTTCATAAACTGAGCAAGGTGCATGGAAAACTGCAGGAAGCTTTTAATCGTATAGCACAATTGCAGGTAAGGCAGCAGCGGTCAACAAAATTTGGTAATCAATGTAAAAATTTTGATTTTTTAATACAGGGCAAGCGCGTGTTTGGAACCTACTTCCGTGTGGGCTTTTATGGAGGCAAATTTGGAGACTTGGACCAACAGGAATTCATATATAAGGAGCCGACTTTGACCAAATTGCCAGAGATATTCAGTCGACTTCAGGTTTGTAATTATATTTTAATTTATATTTTAACTTTTAATTTTGTTTTTGTAAAGCACTTACGAATAATTTGTTCTTCTTGAACACATTAATTGAAAATGTTTGATGTGTCCTACTGACTGCCTAAGAAATGTTTAGATTTGGTTCAAAAACGATTTTTAATAATTTTTTTATGAACCTAGACGGTATTATTCGTGCTTTAGAAAAGTTAAAATACAGACTATGTATCCGATTTTCATTTACATTTCATAAAAACTGTATAATTTATATCTCCATAAATTTTAGAACTTCTATACGGAAAGGTTTGGTCCAGACTCTGTGCATATCATCAAAGATTCCAATACAGTGGACGTTAACTCTTTGGATCCCGATAAGGCTTACATACAAATCACCTATGTGGAGCCCTACTTTGAAACCTATGAAATGCGTCATCGTGAGACTTACTTTGAGCGTAATTTCAATATAAGTAAGAAATTGATTATTCATCTCAACAAGTTTAATACTTTTTTATTCCTTTATCACTTCAGAACGCTTCATCTATGCCACACCATTCACTAAAACCGGCAAGGCGCATGGCGAGCTACCTGAACAATGCAAGCGAAAGACAATTTTAACCACGGCCAATCATTTTCCTTATGTAAAAACCCGTATCATGGTTATCAATCGGCAGCAAATAGTCTTAGAGCCAATAGAAGTGGCCATTGAGGTACGAAGACAACTTCTTTTAGCTTCCCAACAAACTAATAATGTTTTATTTTTTATTTTCAGGACATTCAAAAGAAAACCATTGAGTTGGCTGCAGCCACCAATCAAGAGCCAGCTGATCCCAAAATCTTGCAAATGGTTCTACAGGGTTGCATTGGCACCACTGTCAATCAGGGTCCCATGGAAATGGCCAGCGTTTTTCTCTCCAACTTATCAGATGGCATTACCATACCCACTAAACATCAGAATAAGCTACGTTTGTGTTTCCGCGAGTTCTCCAAGCGTTGTGCTGATGCACTGAAAAAGAATCGCAATCTCATATTGTCCGATCAGAAGGACTATCAACGCGAATTGGAGCGGAACAATGAGCGTTTCATTGAACGTTTAACGCCGTTAATAACACTAACTGCGGCACAAAACCAGGGAGTGGTTAAGTGAGTACCAAAATCTAGATTTGGGTTGGGATTGCAATTTATATGTTTTAATTTTGTTCATTACAGAGCCAATGCCGCTTCATACCATAATAAAAGTACTCCCCTAAAATGGTAAAGTTGAGCTATAATCGACAATACATATATTTATGTATAGCTAACATCCTCCTCCTTTTCTTCTACTGCAATTTCATGTCTAGCGTATCGGATTATTTTAAGTGAGTTTTAAGTCTGATGAAGGGGAAGGATATAACATAGATTTGTATGTCTCTCTGAATGCACCTTCTGGTATTTTGTAACCAAAAAATAGCTGTAAGCACTATCGAAATCAAGTGAATGATTTTAGAGTTTTACCAAAGCCAAGTACATAGTTGAGCAAGTTTTTTAAATCTCTTTTTTTGCACTAAAATTTTGAATAATCCTATGCGATTTGCCATATTTACATTTCGAAAAACACGCCTGTCTTTGTAGAAACTATTTTCCACTATTTGGAGTAAGTTTTAAAAGCGGGAATCATATAATCTAAAAACTGAGGTTTTATAGCTGCCGCAAGAAAAAGACTTGAATTTTTATTCAACTAAAATCAAACGCCTTACTGACACCATCGACCATGTAGGCAATTATACATTTTTAAAAAAGAATGCCTTTTTTATATAGAAGTTTTGTGATTTGGGAGTCAATCAGAGAATATTTGTGAAAGTGAAAATGGTAGCATGGCGATAGTGATATGATTACGCGATTTTTAGAATCCAAATTAATTTTTCTTAACCACGGCAAATGAACAACACTTTTACATTGCGGTTAACTAATTTTAGAGTCTAAATACACAATTTTTGGAAAATTTTATAAGAAAAGCCCTTATTAGATCTATTTTACAACATTTCTTGGACCGAAAATATAAAATCAGTTCAATAGTCTTATTACTAGATCCTCATTGTGGTTTTCGTTATATCCAACTAGCTTCAGTTCTTGCTGATGTTTGGGACCTAATAAGTGAACAATATAAGAGCAGCAGTGATTCAAACCGAAACCACAACCGTAACCGTATACCAATTAGAGCAGATATTTTAATTTGTTATCTATTGGTATCTGAGAATCGAAATTTTTTGAACCAAATAGACCGAAAAGAACCTAAACAATCAGTTTTCAAAGAGAGCATTTAGGGCACATAATGATAGGCTTAAATAAATCTGGCTTTGCTAATGTTTTGTAAAGTAGAATAGAAAAACGCAAGAACAGTCTCTTTGAAAATAATGCATGGAATTTCCTTTGACCTTCATCATAAAGCCATGCCAACATCTAGCATCAGAAAAGTTTTTGTCTAATTGCTTAAGCACATAAAGAGCGGAGTCCCAGAGATCTCTAAAAATATGTTCCACAAACGACTTGATTAGTAACTAAACTAGGAGGTTTTTTTAGTCAATAAAATCATACACAAACTACGTAAAATTAATCATTAAGCGCAACAAGGAAATAAAAAAACAATTGCACAAATCTAGCAGTACCATTCAACTGCTGATTTATTAGAGCACCAATGGCAGAATCGCCCGTGCAAAAAGCCATTTTGGACCTTTAGAGCATCACCATACTTGTCTTTATGATAATCTAAACCAGGGTTCCCCAAGCAGAGAGCGCGAAAACTTGACTGTGTCGCTTTCTAACTTACAATGAAGGTTGACTTTAACAAGCATTTTACAATGGGGCTATCGTTAGGGAACTCTGATCTAAACTTATTATGCAATTTTGCCAACAACAACACCTCTCATTTACCTTTTTATTTACCAGAGCTCGCAAATAAATGTTGAACGTTTTTCAATGTTAAAAAAAAATAATGGTTATTTACGGACCCTTTGAGCAAAGAGTCAGAGATGAACAGTTCACATGGTCTCTTTTATTGTTTCACTTTTGCTCTGCTCATTCGCTGACTGTTTTGTCGCCATCGAAGAAAATAAAAGTCTTTTGCGTTTGTATGCTCAACAATTTTTTTTTTTGTGCGAGTGAGGCTTTCGTGGAATTTTTAATGGATAGATTAGCTCAAAAAAGACTGTGGTTGAAATGATCAAAACCGCTGTTAAAAATTCAGGGTTGGAACTAGAAGATAAAAAAATCGCTAAATTACATTCGGTTGATGTACTTTAAAACTGCATACTCAAAAAATTAAAAGCATTGGGGCCGATTCCCCTACAAATCCGGCTATGCCCTTTCATCCGAATCCGTTAAGTTATATGTGCGTGGTTGAGTAACAAACAAGCAAACATACAAACTTTCACATTTATAATATTAGTAAGCTTGCTTTTAATGCTAAATTTTACATATCTTTGTGTGATTTTATTGACAAAAAAAATTTTTATAAATTCCGCTCATCCGTGGCTGGTGCTGGTCCGCACAGGCTGGTCACTTAATGTTTGTTCTGCAAAACAAATATTTAAATACCAGAAACAGAATCGAAATCCAATTCTTATCCGATTCAGTTTGATTCTTAAAAGTGAATGTTAGTTATACAGTATTCACACTGACCGACTGCCAATGTCGAAGTTCGCCCATAGCGCATACATAGTCTGTGTGATGTCGGTCAAAAGCAGCATTTAAGCTGTGGTCCATCATTCATTAATATAGATTCTTAACGATTCCAAGTACTTCTGGCAATATTCATAAACAGCCGACAGCTACCACTCCTTTTATGGTTTCAAAAGCTAAAGCATTGGTGTAAACTTATGCTGTTTTTTGAAAGCCGTTGACCCAACTGTATCGGATATGCTTCCTTCTGCATATGGCATAAATTTGCATAATTTTATTAAGGCCTTTGTACCTTTGGTAAAGGGTATACAAATTTGTCTTGTTTGATTTTAATTAACTAAAAGCCACAAAATAATTCAATTTGAGAGCTGAACCCAAGTATTTGTAGCTATTCTTTACAAATTTTTATAGAGAACCTTACACTTAATTAAGCTTACATATTTTTACAAGCTAGATCACTAGTAATTCATTTTTATAACATTTATTATACTTATTTATATCAAAGCTAATACCTAAATATATACATTTACATCAACAATATCTTTATCTTTATATTGACTATTCAAAAACGTAATTTTCCCATTGTTCAAGTTCTCCAAAGAAGTCATCGTAATAAACAACCAGATCGTCGAATTGAATTTCACTTAAATTGGCATTAACCTTGGCATCATCTGGATTATTAATGGTACGATCCCATTCGTTTAAATCATTGAGAATATTCTGTTCATTGGCCTCCCGATGGAAGGGTTTAAGCATAAAGTGTGACTTTTGCAGCTGCTGAAGGAAACGTTCTGTAAATGGAAAGGAAAAAGGGGCATTAAAATAGCACAAATGAAACTTTATTTATAAACCCAAAGAAAAGTCAATGATGAGAACCAGAAACTATGAATATCCCATAATACCATGGAGAAGCTATTAGTGCGAAAGAATCAGAATGATGTGTCCAGAAAATTGCTTTCTAGTAAACTGAACGAAGTGTCTCAATCGTTCATAACTTTGAAACTGTTATCAGTTCTGTTCATTTGTACTATATTTCCATGGCTGTAGAAATTGACAGTATACTAACCATGTATGCGCTGAAATCCTAATGTTTTGGTATGCTCACTCCACCAGTCGCAAATAAGTTTCAAGTAATGCTTAGTAGTCTCCTCCGAGTCTCGAAACAGACAGGTAAGATAATAATCGCGAAATATCAGAGTAAGCAGATGTACAGCAACTTGTGAGATTTCACCCACTTGCTGGGTATCGGCAGCTGAAAAAATGAAAATTAAATCAGAAAAATTGGTATAACATAAAAAGTTAACGCTTCTAAGCAAGATTTAAAAATGGATTTGCTGTGAACCAACTAAGGTCGGTTTGCAAAGGGTAAGATATTCCTGACGTATTCCAATAAAGACTGAGAACATCACTGAAGAAATCGGGTGCTTTAGCTTCGATGACCGGGAATATTTTACAAATGCATTGAACGATCATAGAATTCCGTTATAGTAGTAGTAGTATAAGTATATTTTGGCATATTGCGGGCATGGCTTTTTTTGCCGTGAGCCCAATGCCGATTCTTTCTCTTTTTTCTTACAAATCTTACATTCAATTTTACAATTTCTCTTAGATGACAATGTCAGCATCAGGGTTCTCAAAGTACCGTACAGAGTAACAAAACCAAGTACCCTACTCAGAAAAGTACGGTACATTTTTCGTTTCGTACTGTACGAAATCACAAGTACGGTAAATAATTTGTAACGCACCGACCGAAAAAAGCAAGTACGGTACAGCGTCGTAACGCACCGACCGATAAAAATAAGTACCGAACTTTCTGGTTCTAGGTACAATTACGTACAAAAGGGTTTTTAGTTAAGTACACGGAGTGTAAAACGAATTTAGTTACAGACTTTGTGATAGGTGAGGTATTTAAACCATTTACCGTAACTGAAGACTTATTAAATCGCGAAAAAAACCAAAGAAGATAAAATAGTAATTATGAAAAACCTTAGTGCCAACCAAGTGAAAAGTCATGTCAGGATCAATGCATAGGCGCAATGGCTCCATGGTAACAAAACCGCGAAATGCTGAAGAAACTGCTTTTCAAGACCACAAATAATCACACATCACTACATTGCCCTGTCTATGACTATACTGAACCGCGATAAATACCATGGATGACCAAAGGTGAAGAATATAGCCAAGATCTTAAAAACTGTTGCAAACCACACTCCGTTACTAACAAATCATTAAATCGCGGAAAAATACCAAAGAGGATCAAAAAATGTAATAATGCCAATCAAACTTTACTTTCAAGATAGTGAAAGTCATGTCAGGATCAATGCATAGGCGCAATTTGCAGCTAAGGGGTCTCCATGGTAACAAAACCGCGAAATGCTTAAGAAACTGCTTTTCAAGACCACAAATGATCACTCTTAACTGCATTGCCCTGTCTATGACAATACTGAACCCCGAACCATGGATGACCATTATCCATCATTTTTGCTTGTAAGCGCTATTCAAAAATAATTCCAATTGTAATGAGTGTTTATTTATTCAATGATTATGTCTTTGTGCTGATTATGAGTTTGCTGATGATTATGAGTTTGCTGCTGATGTCGGATTTTGCTACAAGCCTGCCTTTGGGATTCACAAACAGTCATAGAAATTCTGTCATGAGGTAACTTCAGCTAACACACTAAGGACAGGCGCAGACAGCTAAAGATTGAATTGGTATTCATGAAATAGCGTTATACTGTCAACCAGCCTCATTTGTTGAGTTGTGCGTGTCTTGTTTTAGAAGAGTTATGCACAATATCTATAACTTAATGACCTAGAGCCTGCCTAAAAAAGTTCTACGATTTTCAATCAAAAAGTTCACTAAAACACTCACTTTGTATTAAATTATTATTTTGGTATATATAGGTTTTAGATTATTTTACTCCATAGTATTAAATCTTTTGCTAGCTCTAATAACGTCTCTGACTACACTTGGCTGTGAATCGGGGCATAGCCGGACGGACGGGCAAATAAAATTCCCCCACCGTATCGGATTCGTTATTAGTTTATTTTGTAATATCATTAGTATCTCTTTGATATGCTTTCTTAGTTCATACAATTTTTTTAACGTATGTATTTGTATTTTTGTTGACAGCACTTTTTTGTCGACTCTAAATAAATAAAATACGACTGACTTCGGCTCAT
Source organism: Lordiphosa stackelbergi (assembly GCA_018904235.1). Lineage (NCBI taxonomy): Eukaryota > Metazoa > Arthropoda > Insecta > Diptera > Drosophilidae > Lordiphosa > Lordiphosa stackelbergi. The sequence continues at coordinate 19,458 of JAEIFU010002453.1, forward strand.
ATGAGCTGTAGGTGGCCGCCTCTGCTTTAAAAGCAAAAACAAATCGTATAAATATCTTGCGCTTGACGTTAATTTATTTTTATTTTTTAATTCTTGTGCGATGTTAATAAATGAAAGTTCATGTCGTCGACAAAACTTCGCAGATCAGCTTAAAAACATTACATATTACCCATGACCGTGTTTGAGAGCAGTAATAGCAGAGCAGTTTTTCTTACTAAAACCCATTTTCCGAACGAACATTTGTATGGCAGCTACAAGAAGTAGTCATCCGATCCGGTCGGTTTCGTCATATTAGCAACGTGCTGTAAAAAGAAGACTCCGTGCAAAGTTTCAGCTCTATAGCTCCAAAACTGAGGGACTAGATCGCGTAGAAACAGACAGACGGACGGACGGTAAAGGTAAAACTGGCTATACAGCTCCTCCAACGGGCCAGCCAAGCTTCTCTCAATCTCTTGGCGTGTGCTTTAAATTTTTCGCACAAGAGAAAGGGACCTACAGTTTAACGCCGGATCCGAACGGCAAAATTTGAGAAATTGCTTTTTCATGGCTAGTTACTTCACAGCTGGCGCCACTAAGCTGGTGAAGGTGACCGTATGTGTAAAAGCTAGTTTCTAAAGAAAAAAACTTTATTATTAGATGTTCAGAGGCGGGAACCCACGAACCCCGACCTCCCGCCCAGCAGTCCAGCACACTAACCACTGGGCCACAGACGCGCTTAATCGACTCAGCTCGTCATGCTGATCAAGAATATATATACTTTATGTGGTCGGAGATGATTCCTTCTATGCGTTGCAAACTTCTGGGCAAAATTATAATACTCTTTTTAAGTGTATAAAAAAAATCGCATTCTGTTCTACAAACTTAAAGAAAGTGTTGACTGATAGGTTGCTTGTCAAAAGTTAGGTAATAAGAAGAGAAACACTCGACATATTTTTTGTGGCCAATACTCGCGTGGCTCAGAACCCCATCTTCCCCTACTTTATTGATCAAATAGTTTTGGACCACATAATCTCAGTTCTAGATCTGGGTTTTTCTGTTGCTGTATCGTCGAAGGTTAATTTCCAGATATTAAAGTGTAAATAAACGAGAAGGCCAAGCTAACTTCGTCTTTGCCGAAGTTTTTATACCCTTGCAAATGTTTTAATACATCAGAGTTTAAGAACGCCAGCATTAAAACAAACAATTTTTCTAAATAAAACCCACTTTCGACCGATAGTTCCTATGACAGCTATAAGATATAGTCATCCGATTTTGACAAAAACTTCCAAATCTATGAAAACTATAATATAAATATTCGCTGAGTGGAGACGATAACATTAAAACCAAGTTTTTCTCACAAAGACCCACTTTTCGACCGATAGTTCCTATGGCAGCTATAAGATATAGTCATCCGATCCGGTCGGTTCCGACATATTAGCAGTGTGCAGTAAAAAGAAGACTCTGTGCAAAGTTTCAGCTCGATAGCTCTAAAACTGAGAGACTAGTTTGCGTAGAAACAGACGGACAGACAGACGGACGGACAAAGCTCAATCGACTCAGCTCGTCACCCTGATCAAGAATATATATAGTTTATAGGGTCGGATAAGAATATTTCTATGCATTCAAACTTCTGGGCAAAATTATAATACCCTTTGCAAGGGTATAAAAATATCTAGAATTTAAGTTTATCGGAAACGAAAAAATATTTTCCTATTCTTACTGAAATTATAAAATTTTTAGTTAGAGCCACTTTGGGCTATAATTTTGAAAAAAAAGTCCTCGATCGAACGCGAATTATGGAGAATTTCAAAGTTTGCATTTTTTCCAAATAGCATATGAGTAATCGCATGTGCTTTTTGTCAAAGTCTGCTGACTGTTGCTAAGAAATTGACGTTACTTTGTTTCCATGTGAGATGAGAATGAGTTGATCTTTCATTTTACAGGTTATTTCCTATGTTAATACAAGAGCGTAGTATCTCAGTTGTCCTGCAGTCGATATTGCTTAAAGATCCTTTGGCTTTTAGTAGCTAGTCTTTTTTCCGCATGAAGTGAAAACCGGTTTTCGAAAGTAACCCTCGTTTCAAGGTTAAAACTTAAAAATTAATCATTTTTTCTGATGCCTAAACACACTCACCTGTTTTCGTTTCCTGCAACATCCACTGGTGCATCATTTGAAAGACCAAAGTGACCACGCTCAGGCAAAGTTTGACATAACATTGACAGCTTCGCTCACTGGTCAGACTACTCTTCTCCACTGAGTTGGTACTGTGGGAGGTGGAATCGGAGTTAAGTGTGGAGGAGCAAGAACCACGTATGTTTGCTATTGCCGTGGCTGTCGTCTCTTCCGCCGCCTCTTCTTCAGTGGTTTCATCATTAAGGCTGGGCATCATCTCCAATATGAACTCGGGTGGATTTTGAAAGCATTGATAGGCGAAACGCACATGATTCCTGCACGTTTTCAACAGCAATTGAAAATGCTGGGGCTCTAGCGAAGAGTCACTAAAGAAGCATAGTTCCAGCAGACCGGCATAGACCTGCAGCAGGCAGGATTTGGGACTAAACCGATACAGCGAGCGTACACGATCGGATTCAAAACACTCTGCCGGACTATTCACGCACATTTGATTCAAAAGACGTGGCGTAGAGGCCAAGGCCAACACGCAAGAGCTCAATTGATGAAATACCCAAATATTGGGACGCGTGAAGACCAACTGTTTAAGCAAATCAAATGCTGAATCCATTTGAGTTAGGGAATCATCCACCGCAGCCAACATCAAACAGCTGTGCAGCAAGCCAGCGAAAGCTTCCAGTAAACCAAAGTGCTCGGTTAACTCATAGGAGAAACCCAAACATTGAATGGCCTCACTGGCAATTTGCAGTAAATCATAGGCACCATGTTTTCGTTGAAGTAAAGATTGAGTCAGTGCCTTATCCTGGCGGCAAATCACAGACAAAGTGGCCAGATAGCGACGCAGAAAGATGGCTCGTTCTTGGGGATATATGGCTAGAGGTTGAAACAGCGACAACGATCTGCTGCTTAGGGCATGTGCCTGATAGGGATAGAGCAGACAGTTCTGTGGTAATTCCAGGCTGTGGGCATATGACCAGAATTCCGCAAAAACTTTGCACACCGAACTGATCACTTGTTCGTGAAGGGAGGATGAGGTACGCTCTCTGGTTTGTAGTATTTGTGCTGCCTGCAAAAGCAACTGTTCCAACTCCATTTCAAATAGACTAGCCCTTTGCTTGCGCTTAACACAGTTCGGTGCTCCCACATTTTCAAAGATTTGGTGCACGGAGAAGCCTAATCTCTGTTCTCCCTGTGGCTTTTGTATGCTCAACTTGTGCAAGCTGAGCAGATGCTGTGGCCGGTTGTCGCCTTCGTAGCTGCTGTTCTTCTCCTCATTGTGGGATTTGGCCTGACGTAGCTTTAGCTGTGAGAATTCCACATTGCGCAACTTTAGCTCGGCATCCTTGGCTTGGATTTGCCTATCAGCTTCAGCCACTTTTTGATCTGCATAGGAAAGTTTTTCCATTTTACTGGCCTGCAATTGCTGTCTTACATGACGCAGTTCGTCGCGCAGCAGGTTAACCTGTGAGCAGAGAAATGAGAATCAGTTCTGTTGGAGATTACCACCTGGCTCACACTCACCTCGCCGTTTTTGCTTTCGGTACGATCATTGCTCTCGCTCAGATCCTTTTGCAGCTTACTATTATCTTTCTTAAGCACATCCAAACGTTCCATTAGGAACTTGATTTGACGCTCCTGAGCCAACTGACGGCGGGCTGCCGTGCTTCTGACTTTGGCTGGCATTCGTCTGAGTCTGCAGTAGAGGCTTTGGGGCGGGAGGGTCCGGCGGTCGCGGCACCAATGTGATCTGCTGTTCCGTTGTCATTGTTACGGCCATAAAATCAAAGTCATCATCGCTTTCGAATAAAGCGGCCATATCATCTGTGGGCTTGGGCAGCTGCTGTTGGGTGCTGGTGGACGCCTGCACCGGCTGAAACTCACTGAAGGTGACCTCCTCCTCCTGGCGCCGCTGTGCTTGCGTCGGCGCATCCACTTTACCCTCTGCCTCAGCCTCGGCCAGTTGGGTGGCCAACAAAATAACATCATCCTCATCATCTGCCCAGAAGTCAACAATGTTCATTTTGGCGGGACTCCGGCTCCGGCTGCTGCTGCTCGGCTGGGCGCCGCCATGACTTATACTAATGTCAAGTTTGGGTTTTTTGGCCCGAGCGAAGGCAAAGTCCTTCATCGCCGAAAAGCGTTTGGAAGACATTCTTAAGCCGGCTTCAAAGGCCCCCCACGGTGCTCTGAAAACTCTGAGCAAAGATCTGGCAGCGCCAGTCACGGCCAGTCACGCGCCGTCTCTAACTCCGATAATGCCGATAATTTGTCAATTTCGATAACTTGCCGTTTTTCAACACTGGATTTTCAACACTGGTTTTTCGCTTGTTTTTGTTTTGATTATGCATTTTCCGCATATTTGCTGCCACTATGAGCCAGGCCCAGAAAACGCTTCAGTTCCATGAACTGGAGCTCGAGCAGCGTATCCTGAAGGTTTGTAATCCGCACACTTTCTCTTCCCGAAACCTATCTAACCTTTTCTTTTCTCAGTCGCAGGCCATTGCCCAACTTGGCTGGCATCAACCCACACTGATCCAGTCCACGGCCATACCCCTGCTGCTCGAGGGTAAGGATGTGGTTGTGCGTGCCCGCACTGGCTCGGGCAAGACCGCCACCTATGCTCTGCCACTCTCGATTCTAAACCCAGCTAAATGTAGCGGCAGTGGGTCGCGTTTGAGTCTTAGCGGACAGCAGCGTTCCGAGCAGCGCCTGCTCTCCCGAGCGCGGACATTGCGGTTTCGGCAGCCAAAATACTAGCTCATGCCGAGGCTGGCGCGGCAGTGGTGGACCTGAAGCATATTGAAACTCTGGTGGTGGATGAAGCGGATTTGATTTTCGCCTTTGGCTATGAAAAGGATTTCGTTTGCTCAAGCACTTGCCGCCCATTTATCTCGGCCACACTGACGGAGGACCAGAACTGGTGCCGCAGGATCAGTTGACACATCAGCGCATACTGGCGGAGGAGAATGATAAGCCGACCATATTGTATGCGTTGGTCAAGCTGCGTCTGATCAGAGGGAAGACCATTATTTTTGTAAACAATGTGGACAGATGTTACAAGTAAGTCAAAGAAACGGAGCCACAGAGTGTTCTCACTGTCAGATGATGTCAAATCTTTGGTAAAGGGAGTGGGCAGCTGGCAACAGTTGGCTCACGCATGATCAGTTACTAATCTTCTCGCTGATGGCCTTCAATTTGGCCTCCACTTTGTTCTTTCTCTTCTTGGATTGTCATCTCATAGCCTTTGCCATTCTTTCTTTACAGGGTACGCCTGTTCTTGGAGCAGTTTGGCATACGCTCGTGTGTCCTAAACTCGGAACGCACTATTTTTTGCGAACGGTACTACTAATACCGAATGACCCGAGTAGTAAATAATCAAACGGGGTTAATTCATATTTAATGCAGAATTAAACTAATAGCATATTTTTCAAAACCAACAATAATGATATATTTCACGTCTTCATTTAAATTTTGTTACAAATTTGTCTGCCACTGTCAAATACACAACCATCTCTAGCCGCGCTTAACAGCACCAATCACAGTGACTAAACGACAGTAATGTCAGATTAGCTTTTTTTTCAAAACGAATAATATTTAAGAAAATTTCGAAAGCCAAGAAATATGGATTTTAGAAGGTAATGCTTAATTTATGCAAAGCTTACAAAAAATAACAGGTGCGTCCAAATTTTGTTCGTCAATGATCGAATCGAAGCGGCACATTTTTATTATTATTTTATTATTATGGTATTGTCATATCTTTCACCTGATAAACTGCGATATCCGAAAGTTATAAAACAATAAGAGAAAAAATGCCTGGGTGAAAAGCTCGGAATTTAGTGATTGACTTCGGGATGGCACGAATCCAACTCGAGTGCAATCAATTCCCATTTATTTATTCAATTCATCATTTAAGATTCTTTAATATTCTTCAACAATTGTTGGTGGTGTTGGTGTTAGGGGGTATATAAGCTTTCGTTTTTGGTATGTTTCGAAATTCGTCGGAAAATGCCCTCAGCGCTGTACAATATAACAATACAAAGAATTACAAATTTTTACTTTATGAATATCGAGTCACAGCATCTGGCTTGTCTAGTGTTGACTTTCATATTCCTTCAATGTTTTAAGTGGTAACTGATCAGTCTAAGTTTTTATATATAAACCTTTATTTAGGGTGTTCACGACAAGAATTATAGATTGTTACACTTATTCTCAACTTTGCGATCTGATGTCAGAGACTCGTTTAAAAAGAAGTAGTAAGCTTCATGGGTTTCTGTTGCTTTTTATTGGAGCGAAGCTCTTTTACGGACGTTCGACTGGGGGAGTAAAACTAGACAAATTTTGTCTTTGCAACAGATTTTGTTGGGTACGCATTTGTGTTTGCAACGACGGTCGCTTTTGTCATGGCAGCAAGTGGGTTATGTGTGTGTGTGTTGGGATGGGAGGAGGGAAGAAGAGGGTGAAAAGGGGTGGAAAAGGGGGGAAAGAATATTTTATTTGAATTTTAATTAAAGCCCCGTACGCAGAACGACAGAAAATTCTTTTTGTCACAATATTTGATTTGAAGAAAAATAAACTAGAATGTTAAATTAATTTTTTTTTACGTTCCTGACTTAAATATCGAGTTTGTTCAAGCAATTAAGAAGCAAAGCAGAGTTTTTATTTCCAAAGTTGATGAAATCAACCTATCGGAAACCCATTTCAGTTTGTGAACTGAAGTACAAATCTGCTTGAGTCCATAAAAAAATGATTGTTCTTTTAAAAATTCCTTCTCAGTCTACAAATAATAGGGTCGTTTTTCATGATTTCTTTTTTCATATTGTCCGGAAATATATCATACTTATAAATCTGTAGGCCCGATTGACTAACAGGCTGACTGTCTCAAATTAGTATTTTAAACGAGAATTTCTTCGGAAGCTAATGTCTGTTGTTGCCCAACTCACCCGAATTTGGCAATTGTGCTACCAGTTTAATTCTACTTGTATTCCAACTAGGTGTTGGACAGTATTTTTTTGTTACTAGTTGACAATTTCACTGCAGGGTAGGTATGCCATGAATCTTTTGGCTCTCAGAGACCAAATACTCAGTGGAGAGCGGTGGAAGAGGAAGAGTGAGAGCGCGTTTTTTTAATTTTTGGGAAAGACTTATGAATCTATACGTTCCCAATTATGTGCAAGAAGTGCTGATTGGCGGGGGACGGAAATATTGCTAGACCCGAAATTCACTACTTGGTTGTGCGAAACAGGTATATTTTTAGCATCTACTGAACGGGAACGTCTTTCCAAGTCAGTATCACATATTCCTAGGCAAGCATGGCAATTTGAGATACTAAGCTCCGAGCGAAGACTTAAAGTCAGTGATTTCCAGGCTGCAGCTGCAGTTCGTATGTCGCCCTTAGCCAACGATCTTAAGTTTTTAAAAAGAAGAGGTAAGTAAATTTTCGCTCTGAATATTTTGATGCTTTATAATATAATTGAGTTACCGTAACAATTTCGGAAAAATAAAAGCCAAATTTAGCGGGTACTCGTATATACTAGGCGTTTTCAACTATTTGGGATTTACGCTTACACCGTAATTTCCTGAATAATTAACAAAAGATCAACGGGAGACTTTTTGCTGTGAATCTATTTTTTATCTGTTTTAACAAAGAAATCGATACCATATTAGCTGAAAACGACAGTTCGATTAATTTCGATCAAATGTCTAAAAAGTGGCAACACTGTAATTCTACTTGTCCAGTTGCAGGGCTCAATTTCTGTGGACTGACTCTTACAAGCGAAATTTTCGTAAAATCTGCTTTTTTGGTAAACTCAACATGTTAAACGTCTTGTAAATTCTTTTGTATGACTTTTTATATCCTTACATTATCAAGACATTAATTCCAACCCTTGAAGTATAACCTCAAGAGGGCGATTTGTAAATCACTCGAAAACATGCTTTGTGGGCAGGCCGAAATCAAATTCGCTTCAAACAGCTTAAATGCACCCAGGCAGCAGCAGCATAAAATGGCGTCGACGATGCAATTTGGCGTGCCCCTGAAATTCATTGTGATGAACAGTCCATGTCTCAACTCCATACCGCCCATAGTGCGCAAGTGTGTGGACTCGCTGTCCATAACGGGTGTCATTGACACGGAGGGCATCTTTCGTCGCTCCGGCAATCATGCCGAGATTATGGCCCTCAAGGAGCGCGTCAATCGTGGCGAGGATGTGGATCTGAAGAGTGTGAATGTACATGTTATAGCCGGTCTGCTGAAGAGTTTTCTGCGCGATTTGGCCGAGCCGTTGCTAACCTTTGAACTGTACGAGGATGTGACCAAGTTCCTAGACTGGCCCAAAGAGGAGCGCTCACGGAATGTGACCCAACTGATACGCGAAAAACTGCCCGAAGAGAACTATGAGCTTTTCAAGTACATTGTCGAGTTTCTGGTGCGTGTGATGGATTGCGAGGACTTGAACAAAATGACCTCCTCAAATCTGGCCATTGTCTTTGGCCCGAATTTCTTGTGGTCGCGTAGCACGAGCACCTCGCTCGAGGAAATAGCACCCATCAATGCATTTGTTGACTTTGTACTGCAGAACCACAAAGACATCTATTTGATTGATGTCAATCAGCGCACTGTAAGCGTCGATTAGCGTCGCTCGTTCACCCACAAATGAGTCGGAAAACTGTAAATTGTTTCATTATTAGTGCTAGCCCTAAGCCTTATGCAGCGGAATGCGCCAGCGTTAATTCCTTGCATGAAATTATGTAATTTAGTTATTAAGTTCAATTTTTAAACTGTGTAAATGTGAGAAACAAAATGCTTGTAAGGTTCTGCACGCCTGTTTTACCCCCACTCCGTGTACTCTCCCCCTCCCCCAAATTATGTTAATTTAACACTCTCATTGAAAACCCAATATTGTTAATTTACCAAAGAAATTGAATTGTGTGAGTGTTTTTTTGTAAACAAAATACACAATCTAGCAATTGATACGCACATTCCAACACGTAAACGAACTTTGGCATTTTGCTTGTCAAATGTAATTTGGAATTGTAGAAAAAAGATTCACAAAAAGAAAACAAATCGTAACAACTGTAGATTATTACAAATTTCCTTATAGTCATACATACAAATTTTATAAAACAACGGTATTGTTAAACAAAATTCAAAACAAAACATTTAACAGTTGACCAGACTACAAAACTGCTCCGTTACAATTGAAAAACTATAATAATTTTGCTACAAAAAATTTCTTTATTATGAAAATATTCATTGAAGGCAAAACAAATGTTGGAAAACAAAGTTGTGCAGATTCAAGTAGTTGTATTATCATTTATTAACTTGCAAAAGAAGCTCAAATATTAATACCTTTAGCAAAAGAAACCAATATAACTCCTTATTTCTATATTTTAATAGATTTTGAGATAGCATTGGTGAATAAACATTTAATTTATTTACCTTAGTCTAATATATATGTATTGATAAGACCACAAACGGAAATAAATCGTACACTCTGTAGTGTTTGATTTCTAATAGACATGTTAGTTTAATTCGTAAATTTTTCGATGTCAACTGATGTCCACTTTCATCACTATTTCATTTAATTATTTCTGTGTATATACTTGGAAACTAAGAAATCAGAGAAGATTTACGAACATATTTTGGGTCGATGGTTTGGTTTATAAGGTTTCTGGTGGCGGTTGAATTTTTGGATGTGGCAATAAAATGTGCCGTGGTAGTCAAAGCTAAAGCTGCCTTTACCCTTTCTAAAAACTCTAAAAGTTGGTTATCAATATTCTCTAAAAAATATCTAGAATTGATAGGCACAATGGCTGTCTATTAAAAATATAATATTGAATGTACTCAAATGAGCGAAATTGTTAATATTCTTGAAGAAAATATAGAATAAATATTTAAAAATCCCATCAGCTCTTTTGTTAGCTATTGTCAAAGAATTTATCTTTTTTCATCACTGTTCAACAAAAATAGCGACCATCTCTAGCCGCGTTTAACAGCACCAGCCAAATTTCATTAAGTGTGCACTCACTGTTCTGTTACAGCAATGTGCTGGCGCTTAACAGCACCCTCTCACTGGTTGTGTACACACTGTTTCTTTTCTTTTGTGAATTAGCACTGGTTGCACGTTTCTCCTGGTAAGTTTCGGGAATTAATATAAAAAAATAAACATAAAATCGCAAGCCCTGGCTTTTAAGTGTGCTGTGTACATGGGCAAAGTAATTGCTTAAAGAATATTGAAGGAATTTTCTAGCCAAATTAACAAAACATTATAGTTTGCAAGTGCCGATCAAATCTAACCTCAACTTTGATTGGGAGCCGCCACACACACACACCCAAACAAAACATGTCACGCTTTCGATTTGTGTGCTCAAATTTAAAGACAAATTCCTATTACTAATTGCTCTCATATTTTACAGCAACACAGCGAACATGCAAATCTTTGTGAAAACCCTTACGGGCAAGACCATCACCTTGGAGGTGGAGCCTTCTGACACCATCGAGAATGTCAAGGCCAAAATCCAGGATAAGGAGGGCATTCCCCCAGATCAGCAGCGTCTGATCTTTGCCGGCAAACAGCTGGAGGATGGTCGCACTCTGTCTGACTACAACATTCAGAAGGAGTCCACTCTGCATTTGGTGCTCCGTCTGCGTGGTGGTATCATTGAGCCCTCGCTGCGTATTCTGGCCCAGAAGTACAACTGCGATAAGATGATCTGCCGCAAGTGCTATGCTCGCCTGCATCCTCGTGCCACCAACTGTCGCAAGAAGAAGTGCGGACACACCAACAACTTGCGTCCCAAGAAGAAGTTGAAGTAGACGACGATACAAAGGATATGGCGGATGCAGTTGTTGCTACTCTGCTGAATAAATTGCTTAAACTATTTAAGTGAAATATATAGAATGTACATTTTGTATAACTGCGAACACAAATTTTTGGAAATGTATACAGAGAAGCGGCCGCATCATAATTAACCCTTGTGTATGTGTAGGATGGGGGGGAATATTTGTGGTCTTTCAAGTAGAACAGCTGCCTAGGTCCAATGGTTAAGATACGGCCCATTGGTTATCACAATGAAAATTGCCTGTCAAAGTGGGAGATTTTATTTTCTTGCTTGTTGACTAACTACTTAACTAAAAAAACCATTTGATTTTTGTTACAATTCTGGGAAAAGAAAGAATCTGCTCCACCTTCGGATCTGAAAAAAAAATGCAAATTGTGGTTTAAAATTCCGGCGCCATATTTATGAAAAAGCTATATTTTAAAAGAAAATCGGAAATAAACTAATCTCTCTTAATGTAGACTCTGTGATCGACGTCGAAAAACCTCTCAGCCTTTGAAATGAAATCACAACTTCAGGAACTTTCGAGGGAAGGCTTTTTAGGAGTTAAGAAAGAACAAGAGCAAACCCGAGTGAGCATAAGATTAAGCAAAAATACATATTTTTAATGCATGCAGGTAAAGTAGACACTAGACAGTTCTGTTCCTGTACTTTCTAGAGATATTTAGTAATCAAGTATCGTGAAATGAAAAGTAATTGGGAAAAGACGACTATATTCTGGTAGCTTACTTAATTTTTCATGAGCTCTTGTTAGTCAATGACTGTAGCGTATACCTATCTCCTTCCAAAACCTCCGTCACTAGAAATGGTCCTCTAAACTTTGGGTCTAACTTGGTTCGATTCCTTTCTTTGTTTTTTTAGTAGTACAAAAACTCTTACTTTATGTTTGACTACCTGAAGAGAGCAAGCATTACTATGTAGCTCGATTGGATACTGCGGGTTAGAAATTACAACGGCTACAACTTTTTTTCGAATTAATTCATGTTCCGGTTTCCCAAAATTAATATTCTTTTCCAGAGGTAAAAAAAAAAATATATAGAGGCATCACGAGAAGTGTTTAACGTTTTGCTCTCACAATTTTGAAAATTTTCTGAAGACAAAATTTCATAGTCATACTTTTAATAAGAATTTCTCGACTGCTTACAATTTCAGTGTGAACTTGTTCATTACGTACCACATAAAAGAATATTTCAATACAGTGTTCATTAGACCGTACCTGCCTTATATGAAAAGTTAAATTTTTTATAGTTCTTTGCACAACATGGCTCAAAAAATTCAGTATATTTTATAAAGAATTTATCAAAAATCCAAAATCAGATATTCGGATGTTTGATGGCCTCGGGAAGGCTTTAAAAGATCAAATTTCCCCTTAATTTGTCTTTGAGCTGCCTAGGCACGTCATAGTAGGCAGACAACAATTTTGACAAAATTGTTCAAAAAAATTATTATAAAATGTCATACATTTGTGAAGCCACTCAAACGGACGTAGCGAAATTGATGATGATTGCTGATTATGGACAATATTCAAGAAGAACGTACCACTGTCCCAGTTTATTTGGTTGGATCTATGCAAGCGTTCATAGATTTGAATACACTACCATCAACAGGAGAGGTTCTTGCTGTGCTGCTATACAGTATATAAACTTTCAAAAACATCCCAATGTTTGGGATATAAAATCCCGTAGTACTGAGGATAATTCCAATTGATACACAATCTAAAAAATGGCCTGTAAAAAAAACATAACATCAACAGTGTTGGTTCAACACCCTCTCTTTTTATACACGTGAAAAGTGTATTATAATTTTGCCCAGAAGTTTGCAACGCATAGAAGGATTCATCTCCGACCACATAAAGTATATATATTCTTGATCAGCATGACCAGCTAAGTCGATTAAGCTTTGTCCGTCCGTCCGTCTGTCCGTCTGTCTGTTTCTACGCGAACTAGTCCCTCAGTTTTGGAGCCATCGAGCTGAAACTTTGCACAGAGTCTTCTTTTTACTGCACGCTGCTAATATGTCGGAACCGACCGGATCGGATGACTACTTCTTGTAGCTGCCATACAAATGTTCTTTCGGAAAATGGGTTTTAGTAAGAAAAACTGTTTTGTTCTCAATATTACTGCTCTCAAACACGGTCATGGGTGATATGTAATGTTTTTAAGCTGATCTGCGAAGTTTGGTCCAAGTCGCTAACCGTTAAGACAAGCTGTTTCAAGTGTATGAAAACTTTGGTACAGACGAAGTTAGCTTTGCCTTTCTCGTTTATTTTAAAATTTTATTATATATAAAACAAACTAATTCAACCTTTTTGAAATAGTTTTTTTAAAGCAATTTGGAAATTATTCCCAATGCTCTTCAACGCGATGTAGGAGATGCGATTGGCCTGTCTTGCAAATAATTCCATCAAAGTCTTCCACTAGCTTGACACTTCCTTCTGCTACATCATTGACAAGCTGTAAATACTTCAGCATGGACTGAGCTGCTAAATATTCAGGGTTGGTCGGCCATGATTCTGGGTAACATTTTAAAAACTCCGTTGAAATTTCAAACCGCTTAAAAAATTTCACACAGCTCTTCGTTATTACTTCGGAAAATGATTCCTCTGTTGATATGGAAGTAGGAATATTAAAATAAAATTAATTAAATAAAAAACTCACTCAATATCGAATCGATGTCCGATCTATCTCTCTCTAGATAGATATCACTAATATTGCATTCGTTCTTATGAAGAGCATCCCACCTTGCATACAGTGTCTTCAGTTTCCTACAAATGCTACTTTTCGGCATAGCCTGAACCTCAGCTTTTTGCCATGATTCGCAGATTTGGTTTACAGTTTCGTTTAAACTTACGCTTAATGATTATTTATTACACCTTAAATTAAAAGAAAAGAAGCACTGCAATTTTGAGCCAATTTAAGCTAATGTTTAATACCTCAAATTATAAAACAGCACCGCAAGAACCTCTCCAGTTGATGGTAGTGTATTCAAATCTATGAACGCTTGCATAGATCCAACCAAATAAAATGGCACAGTGGTACGTTCTTCTTGTATCTTGTATCCATATTTAGCAATAATTATCAATTTCGCGACGTCCGTTTGAGTAGCTTCACAAATGTATGACATTTTATAATAATTTTTTGAACAATTTTGTCAAAATTGTTGTCTGCCTACTATGACGTGCCTAGGCAGCTCAAAGACAAATTCAGGGAAATTTGATCTTTTATAAAGCCTTCTCGTGGCCATCAAACATCCGAATATCTAATTTTGAATAATTTCTTATAAAATATGCTGAATTTTTTGAGCCATGTTGTGCAAAGATCTTCACATGTTGAAAATCGAATGGAGAAATGTCTGGTCTAGTGTTCATTGTTTTATACACTACTTAATATTTGTATTGTACTGTGAATGCTTATCACTTTATCACTCCCATAAGTTGGATAAGTTTCTTGAATCCTGGATCTGCAATCAACCATTTTGTGTCGTAGCGAGTTTTTGAAGTTTATGCTTTGGTACTTTCTTTTATTATACGAAAACGCCTTCAGTTCCGACTGCAATTCACTCCTAGACCGTAAGTTTGAAGTGAAGGTCAAATGCTGCAGTCGATTGTTAATATTGGCCAAATGAGCATGGTTCAAGGTATTTTCCAAGTCCATCTAACGCCACGTTGTGATAAGCGTAGAAACCATGCGGCTAGCATATGCTGCTAGGTTTCCATCATCGGTCGGACGACTTGACAAGAGCCCCAACGCCACAGCAGCTGGCGTTTCCACAGAAGAAAATTGCTGAATGTTATAGTTCTTTGAAATAAGGCCATGTAATTTCAGGGTAACTGATAGCGGAGAGCCACTGCAACGCACTTCCTTCCATCGCTTTACTTAGCGCCATAACGAGCTGACCTCCTTTTAGTGGATTCTCACACAGTATGATGTCCACCGTGTTGCACCATGATGCAGTGTTGGCACCAGCACGATCTGCATTAAACTTGGGCAGCACCACCATTTTGCTTTGGCTAGACTCGGCCCTCGAGGATTGCAGGACTTTTGCAAGTTCGATAATACTTTTGTTCTGCAATTCCATAATTGCACCAAGCGATTCGCCCGGTATTGTAGGCAGCGGCACAGATCCCACTTCTGATGTCAAAGGCTGGTTAGCCTTATTGTTTGAGACTTTCTTCATTGTTAGGAGCGTAGCTAGTTTCGATGTTTACTCAGGCACGGTTCTAGTAATAGTGCCTCAGTTCGACGCTCGTCACTGCTTTTATAACCTTCACTAACACTCGACGATCTTGCAACCGAGGCCCCGTTCCCTACTACACTAAAGGCCAACATTTTGACATTCCAGTGTTGATAATTCATTTTTCAACCCTAACGGGGGTGCCACCGAAATCTCTAGAGATTTTGCCGACGGTTGGTTTGTAAATCACTCGAAAAAACCGTCGGTGCCACATAACTTCGAGAGATTTCATTTTCTTATTAGAAAATATAGTTAGAGCTGCAGTTGTTCCAGTTGAAGTTCCATCTCTAAGAACAGGGCTGAATCTCTCGCCAAAAATTTCCCTCTTTTTTAGTTATTGGTTTATTGGTTTTTTAAAATTTAAATTATATTTTTTTAAAAAAAGTAAAAAATATTTTATTTTTTGTTGGTAAAAATAATGTGTAATTTTTCAACCTTTTATTTTTTATTTGTTAAGTGAATCACCCCCCCACCGATTTATTGAGATAATGAGTAAAATATTTTTTTTAATAAACAAAAAAATTTTTTGAAGTTTTGAAACAAACAAAAGAAATATTTGTTAGAAATAAAATTTTTTTTTTTTTTTTTTTTTTTTTTTTTGTACCTTTTTTGTTTTTTTCTTTTTTTTTTGTCTTTTTTTTTAATTTTTATAGGAATGACAATCGGACTTGTAAAAAACGAAAGTGGAGCCACAACTAGAAGTCTTAAATAAATGGTGTTAAAAGTTTCGCAGAATTTTTTAGGTAACGGCTTGCATTTTAAACATCTGGAAATCTATTCCGAGGGAGTGTTTAAATGCCAGCTTTGACCAGA
The DNA here is from genome assembly GCA_018904235.1 of Lordiphosa stackelbergi. Lineage (NCBI taxonomy): Eukaryota > Metazoa > Arthropoda > Insecta > Diptera > Drosophilidae > Lordiphosa > Lordiphosa stackelbergi. The sequence continues at coordinate 35,452 of JAEIFU010002453.1, forward strand.
AAAAATTTGAATTTTGTTGAATTTAATGGATAAATAGCTGGAAAAAGGCTTGTGATTGAAATGATAAAAATCGCTGTTAAAATTGAGGGTTGGTACTAGAAGTATAAAAAAAAATCGCTAAATTTCTTTCGTGATGTACTTTAAAACTGCATACTCAAAAAATTAATAGCAGTGGGGGCCAGTTCCCCTACAAATACGGCTATGCCCTTTGCTTACCAGTTAGAGCTACCAGTTATAGTCCTAATCAATCATGTTCTTAATAATTACTTTTTCGCTTCGGTTTCTTTTTTGTGTTCTCAATTCCGAATGAAATTCCTCTCATTTTACTTTTTGCAAACCACTGGTCCAAACGAGATTGGCACTAGATACATCAGAGAGAATCCACAATTACAAGCAAAATGATCGAAAATGGAAAAGTCGAAGAATTTTGGACACTAAAACAAAAAAATTCATTGTAAATCAAATGATGACTTAAATGCAAATCAATTTCTAAATGGATCACATAGTTAACGAAAATTCACTTTAAGTATATCTTGCAACTGTTAGAGTGCGTAGTTTGGCAGTTTAGTTATTATCAAAACGAATAACTTTTGTGAATACTGGTATATGCAATTAATTTCATTTCCCTTTACATATTTGTGTAGTTTGCGCTATCTGCCTTTCCTGAGGGCTCAAGTCTAATTCAATTTATGCTTGTAGCTTGTTCGCATATCTATGATTAATAGTTCAAAGACAAATTAAGGAGAAATTGGGAATTTTAAAGCCTACACAGGGAGCACTAAACATTAATATTGTTAACAAATATATAAAAAAATTTGCATCTTTGAGGGGCATTTATCATGATAATTTTTTTGTGTAATAAATGCGAAACATTCTAAAATTAGCCACATTAAAATATTGCCTCAGGATTCACTAAAAAAGTCGTTAGAATTGTTGCCCGCAAATGCCTTGGGTTTTTTTCCCAACTCTATTGAAAATAAAAAATTGCCTAAAATCAGTCTGAGCACCAAGTATGGGGTTAATCAGGAGTTATAAGTTGAGCCTATTTCCAAAACACAAAATTCTGTTTTATTTTGACTTTAAATGTGTTCGCCGTTTCCGTTCGATATCATGGTAAAGCCTAGATATGTGCTTGAGTGTGGGAGTCATCTGTTTGCTCTTTTCTGTTAACTTATCACTATTAATAAAACAGTGTTCAAAAGAGATTTATGTTACATCCAGGAAGTGACAGGGCTGGCCACAAGGTAATTGATATATTTATTATGAGTTGGTGCGGTTTGATAGAAGAGGGACAGGCAAACAAGTCTGATTCTGTATTGGGCAAGTCACAACCACAACACAAAGTTGAGTACAGTTAATTGGATTCTTTGACTTTAGCCAGGCCTCTGTAACCAATATGTACATCCTTATATACAAAAACTTGCACTTGTCCACCAGCGAGCTAACGGAACTGGTTTTGCTCTCCCGTTTCAGTGACAGTTGATGCCACCATACCCTCCCCCTTACCACCGCGCAGCTGCCATGGACATAAGTTTATAAATTTTCAGCTTCCGTTGCATATTTCATGAATCTCTTAATAACTTTGAGAGGGTGTGACTAAGAATGAGCAGTCCCGGCTACCTGGTGACCTGACTTGACCTGACCGACACAAAAAAAAAAGGTTCGCGTTGTTGTGCGAAAAATCTGATAAACAAAAAACTGATAACACAACAGCCGAGCCTCAGAGCGAAAACAGCTGCAAGAAAAAGGACGCACAAATTGCGGTCAACATTAATTAAAAAATACACTGAATGGAGGAGGAGATCGAGGATTTGGCCCCCCCGATTCGCCAGGCGTCGCAAAAGGTGAAATGCGAAATGGCCCTCCGCCTACGGCAACAGGCAGAGCCCAATGGCTAGGACAGTGGAATGAATCAATTGAAGAATTGGGATTTTCTTCTGTTATAGCATTGTTTTTTGATCAAACTTTTCGCGGTCTTTAGGTAAATACATTTATAGATTGATAGAAATCGACCATCGGATTGAAATCTCAAGACAAAAGCGCATCGTTTTTTCGAGATGGTATTCGAAAATTGCCAGAAAGATGGGGAAATGAAGATGAATTTACTAATACGATGAGGTCTGTTGGTGTTTCTGCTGACAAAAAACAAAAGAATAATCCGAAATAACTCAAAGCATATTTTAATAGTTCAAATCATAATTAAATAAAATCATACACAACTTTTTTCTACCACGATTTTATTTATACTTTCAAAAATAAGGCCCCTGGAAAGCGAGCATTATTAAATTCACTTTGGGCTAGCGGTGGACAAAAAGAATTTGTAAGAAACTATTCACAATAATTAGGTATCAAACCTAAAAAAATCCTTTTGCCCTTTAATAAGTATTCCGTAAGTCCAATGAAATAGGGAATGAGCAAATAAAAACCGAGAGCAAGTTCAAAAGTAAACCAACCATAGCCACGACTGGCCCGCAGGAGTCGAATACATTTTGCTATTCACACCGACACGAGCCGAATGCATGCCGAGGCTTGCGGCAAGAGAGCAAACAACTTCTACTTGCTGTCCAGCAGTCGATAAAGCAGGTCACAGATGGTTTGCGTCGTCCTAGTTACGCACACCAGTACTCTCACTTTTTGGCCTCACTCTTCTTGACAAAACCTGAACTAAACTACGAAAATATGTCTCACACTAGAAAAAAATGGACCACGCAAAACCCAGCACAAGTGTGCTCCTATTTGAACAATTTCGATTGTGAATTATCGATCACAAAACAAGCCCGACGTTCACCGAACTACACCACAAAAAAGCGTTCTTACTAAAACTGCCACAAATCACAACAGCAGTGCCCAAATCGCACATTGAGAACTGTTTTACATTCTACAATAGTTATTAATATTATATTTAAAAACAAAACAAAATGAGCAAAAACAAAAAAATTTCGCGTATACGCTGATTTGAGCTCTTGATTTTTCCGCCCAGATAAACTGTGCAAAAAGTTGTAAGGACCATGGCAACTCAACAAACATAAAGGCGCACTTAATCGCAAAGCATGGAGATGCTTGGCTAAAATGCAGCTCATTTTTAAAAACAGTAAAGAATAACTTGATTGCAGCATGACGACTATCGTCAAACAGTGGCAGTCGCCTATAGTCATGCTGCACACATATTGTTTTCCCTTTAAACACAAGTGTGCGACATCTGAAGACGTAATTTTTGAAGGATCGCTCTTCGCTGATCACAATACTGCCATGATCTCTCAACAACCACCAGGACAGGATAATAAATTATTGGAGTACAATTGGAATTTACCGTTGTTTGCCCTGGAACGGGACCCTATTAAGTTCTGGATTGCAGAGAAAGACGCATTGCCAGTGCTTTCGGACTTGGCATTGATATATCTGATTACACCGGAAAGCTCCGTGCCATCGGAACGATTGGCATCGGCTATAAAAAGTGTGGTTTCTGACACCAGAAGCCGAATGACCGATGAGCACATAACTCAACGCGTCTTCCTAAAATCTTTGTCTAACGATTATTGTTAAAATCAGAAGTTTTAAAGTTTCGAAGATTTAACTGAGTAAGTTTTTTTTTGTAGTTCGAATGCTCTAGTTTGAAAGATGATGAATTAAAAAAGTAAACACTGCATTCGTTCCATAAATTTAAATTCATAAATAAGTTTTTAGAACTTTTTATGTTATATATGAAAAAAAAACATTTATTTATTTATTTATATATTGTATGCTTATAGTTAAAAATACAGCTACAAAGGGGGGACAAATATACATAAAATCAGAAATTTTTTGCGCAGTCAGATTGCAGTTCTTATTACGCGTCAAATGACGCCTCAATTACCTCAATAGACCTGTTCATTGTTAAGATCCGGGCTTTTATTAAAAAATATCGAAAATATCGATGTTTTTGACACCAAATATTGAAAAATATCGAAACGATATTTTTTAATATCGCCAAAAATATCGATATAGATATTTTTGAAATATTCGACAACCCTATTTGTTAGGAGATTTTGCAAAGCTCTTTTCTCACTAGCGCCTTTTGTCGAAGTGGCGCCCTTTACATGACAGCTAGCGGATTAAGGGATGGAAACTAACACCTCATGTTTGGCGCCAACAAATTTTTAAATTTTGCATTATATTGGTGGAGAATGCGACTTAAAATGGAATTATTATTTAAAAATGCATCATAAAACATATAACACAATCAAAAATTTCAGTTTATCATTAAATTAACCCACATCCAAAAGAAGGGAAATTTTTGGCGAGAGATTCAGCCCTGTTTTTAGAGACGGAACATCAATAGGAACATCTGGTGTTCCAACTAGATTTTCTAATTAGAAAATGAAATCTCTAGAAGTTTTGTGGCACCAACGAATTTTTCGAGAGATTTACAAACCAACCGTCGGCAAAATCTCTAGAGATTTCTGTGGCACCCCCGTAAGAGACGACGTTAAGTTGCCAGCAGCATTTGTGTGTGTGCCCATTTTAGATGGTCAACTAAATCAAGATCAAATCAAGTACGAAGAACGAGCTTAAATCAATATCGGACCTTCTTGTCTCTACGAAAGTAGAGAGAATTTTTTTTGACAATTTGAAGCTCACCCGAGGGAAAGACGAGACTAAGACCAGAATTCTTGAGTTGATCAAGTTAAGAAAATCTAGAATCAACCGACATGTGACATCGTTCGGGATTGATTTTTGTCCCGAAATCTCAGATTTTTTGTCTTTCTAGCTCCCAAAGCTCAGTTTGGATCCTCAATTGGTTCTTATGAATTTTGTCCATTTATTTTGAGACTGCCGTTTAAGAAACTGTACATTGATAAAACCAAACTTTTAAGTCACATATATGGTTTTGTCGCGTATTATTTGTAAACGTCTAAAGCCGCTTATGAGCACACTGATTGGACCTTATCAGTGTGGTAAATCCACCTCAGACCAGATATTCACACTACGACAAATCCTGGAGAAGACCTACGAGAGAGGCATCAACACATACCATCTTTTTGTTGATTATAAAGCAGCCTTCGACACGCCGATATGGTCTAGGTTTTTGAAGCTCTGTCTACCCTTTTTATACCAGCAAAGTACGTTCGACTTTGCATGATGACGTTGAGAAGTACGCAAAGCTCCGTCAAAATAGGAACGAACCTCTCCGAACCATTTGATACCAAAAGAGGTTTTAGGCAGGGCGATACCTTATCGTGTGACTTCTTCAATCTACCGATGGAATATATACAGCGCCAGTGCCCACATGCCAACAGAACGGGCGCATGACATTATCGGATAAAATGAACGGGCGGTAAGCAGGGCGTTTTCAGAGATTGAGAGGCAGTCTGAAATAATGGGTTTTTGCTGTAAATGAGGACAAGACGAAATACCTAGTATCCGCGGACAAAAAGTCCTTGCGTCTTGTACAATCTGTTACAATGGGAGAATACAACTTTAAAGATGTAGAGGATTTTGTTTACCTCGGAGCGACGATAACCAGCGACAACAACATCAGTCTGGAAATCCGACGAAGAATCACTCAGCAAACCGATGCTACTACGGGCTAAGTAGTGAGCTCAAGAGCTGAAACCTCAAGCGAAGATCAAAATTAGCCCTATACAAGCCGCTTATCATCCCAGTCCTGCAATACGGGGCAGAAGCATGGACAATGACAGCAGCGGATGAAGCGGCGATTGGCGTGCTTGAACGAAGGATTCTTCGGAGGATTTATGGACCTTTAAAAGTTGGCGATGTATGAGCTCTATGGGGACACCTGTCTGGTCAAGCGCATAAAGCAACAGCGGTTGCGCTGGTTAGGACATGTCACCAGGATGGACAAAGATGCTCCAGTAAAAACAGCGTGTAAATCGAAGGCGGCTGACTATGGAGGAAGAGGCAAGCAGGGGAGACCTCCACTAAGATGAGACGACCAGGTGCGGGCAGACATTGCCAAGCTTGGTGTGACCAACTGGTGCCAGCTCGCACGGAACAGAAGCGACTGGAGAGCGTTAATCGCAGAGGCCCAGACCGTCAAACGGTTGTGAAGGCCAATAAAGAAGAGAAGAAGAAGAAGAATCTCTTACATCTTTGGCTCTGACTGTAAAAATTGATCCAATGAGTGGCACTACCTTAAAACTGCAAAGTTCGGTAATGAGTTTTGAAACAATATTTAACTGTACAATTCACCCACTGTGCCTATAAGCTTTATATCCTGAATCTGGTGTTCGGGAAATATCTTTCATATAAAATAAATAGGTGTGCTGCTGCTGCTTCTGTTGCTGTTGGTTTGGGGTCGAAAGTATTTTAAAAATCAACGCACTAGCAGCTGGCTGCTGGTCCAGCTTCTGCTTGTTTATATTTTCCGGGACCTCAGTACAGGAGCATACCTGCTCGATAGCTAAGAACTTGAAAAGGTGCAACTGCTTTTTTTTGTTTTGGGTGCGCTGCTTTTAATTTTTAGCATCCGCGCGTCTCCAAGTTTGGTGGCTTTGTCTTTGCCATTTTGCCTTTTTATGCCTTGGCCGTAGCTTACACAACAGATGTGACCAGAATAATTAACAAAGAGCCGCGTCGAGTGACCCAAATAGTACACGCATTCGCCAGGCGACTTTTGGCCACTTTCTTAATATCCTGGGCGTTGCCTGGCTTGGTGGGTGTTTGTGGGCGTGAGGGCGTTTTTAAAGCACATGAATATTGCAGACTCCCTCACAAAATTGAACGAGTTTTCTTTTGTGCCACTTTCATTGCAGATTTCGTTGTGCGCTTCCTCCATATGGCGAGCGGCGAGCAGGGGTGGGGTTGCGAGAGTTATGGCCATCGTTTATGCAACAAAGTCACCTCCTGATTGCCTGGAAAGTTCTCGAAATTGTAAGTTTTGTACATATTCTTGTAATGCCAGCCATAAGCTACCCCACAACTGTGAAACACACTTAAAAATTACTTTAAAATATGCACTCGACGCTCAGATAACCAAGGCAGGATGTTTCTTTCCTTCATACAATGGCCGACAGAATTATTTGTACAGCATGTTATAAAATGATGGCGTTTTAACAAAAGTATACCATAAAATGACGAATTTTTATGGAAATTGTCAAGAATTGAACCTTGGATGTCACATACTGTTTTCGATTTGGAAATTTATTTGTAAGGTGCTTATGCCTATGAAAATGTGTGTCTGATATACAATATATCTGATATATCTGATGTTACAATTCTATTTTCTTCTATTTTCTATTCTATATTATCAAGTACACACAATATCGATATTTTGTTATTTTTCTAGAGGGGTTTTAAGCCCATAAAAATAAATCTAATAAATTAAGAAACAAGAAGGTCAAGCTAAGTAGAAGACTCTTTGAAAATTTCGGCTTGATAGCTTTAAAACTAAGAGATAAGTTCGCGAAGAAACATGCAAGTCTTTTTAAATGGGCTCAATTATTCTGTATAATTTGGAGTATGGCAAGCCCGGTCCATACCGGTTGAGCTTCTTTTCATCCACTCCTTGTTGCATATAATTGAGGGTTGTTTTGTTTTTACCTTCAGTTTTTTTCAAATGTTTGGCACTTTAAATAATCCGTATTACAGTTATTATACGTGCATTAACACGCCATTCTTCTCTGATTTTGGCAGCTGAACGATGAGAACTTGAAGCTGTTCTGATGAAAAGTCTTCTGGATGCTAATCTGGTCCTTTCATATAATTTCCATATTTTGATTAATTTCTAATAAAATTACTAACAACATTTTAGCTCTGTCCAATCTTTTTAACGATTTCAGGACAGATTCGCGGGATCTGCGGCAGCCAACTCTATTTTGATCAAACCTTGAGTACAATGTTTGTTGAGGTATTTTTAAAACTGACCAATAGATGGTGCCACTACTGTGACCATGTGGATACGCCACGTTAGCGATTTGGTTTAAAACATATATTAGGTTTTAGTTCGGTTTATTGGAGACGGCGTGTTGCCTATATGTGGCTCAGAAAAAAGTGTGATTATGTACATATGTGCTGGCGTTTAAGGTCATCTAATTCACAAGAACTCGGAAAAACACTGCTGGTACATTTGTTTAAAGATTTTTGTTTAATGTTTTATGCACATTTTACTTTTGTTGTGTTGTTGTTGTTACATTGCGTTGTATGCGCCCGTTTGTATTTGTTATGGCATCTACAAATTCTCGTTGAAATTAGACAATTTATATTGAATAGTGTTAAATTTTGTTCAAAAGGGGTCACTATTT